>OZ012678.1:135318962-135504949 GCA_963942445.1 Argyra leucocephala
AAATTAAAAAAACTTCTAAATTAAAAATTAAGAAATTAATATATATGTATTAAGAAAAATTAAATTATTTAAATATTACCTTGATTTTTGAAATATGTTCTGCAGTATTGAATAAAAATTTTGTATATCGATTAACACAACAAAACGAATATAATTCGGCACCATATTCAAAATTAACTATACTATTTTATTACTACTATTATACTAACTAGAACAAAATAATATTATAAATGTGTAATAAGACTTTTATGACGTAGGAGTGACTGAGTTTACTTAAATTAATCTAAGACCATTTTTATTTTTATTTATTTTACATTATATTATAAGATTAGATAGATAGATAGATAGTTCGTTTATTTCCAAAATTTGTTAATACATAATTTATAATGACAGAGTCTTCTCTTAACAGCTGCGAGTTCTATTTTATTCTAATTTTTATTTTTCATTACTTGTTTGATTTACAATTTATTTTAATTGATACAAGGAAAATATTAAACCTAAGTAAATATGTTTAGAAATGAAAGAAGCACTAACTACATGGTCTTTGGCTCGTTAATTATGATAAGCAGTTAAAATATTAATAGAGTAAATTATTTACATTTTTTATTTTTTTTGTTGATTTTTATTTTTAATAAAAATGCAATGCATTGAAGTTCAAGATTAAATTTTAAGAAGTTAGATTTTTCAGAAATATTAAATTTTCATAAAATATAGAAATATATATAGGTATATAATTATTTAAACTTAAAGATTCAATGATTTAATGATACAAATAAAGTTAACCACTTTACTTATGATATATTTTATCGAATATATTGTGAGTGAACTCTAGATAAAACATTATAAAAAACAAAAAAAATAATTATAAAATAAAAAATATATATAGGTAGATAATATTTTAACAACTGAAATCGATCAAATTATAAATTATTAAATTATTCATTATTTAAAACTGAATAGTATTTATACTTAGTTTATATTTAAATATTTTGTACCATAAGTAGGTACCATTTAGTATTTTGGATTTCTATTACATATTTCTAAGCTTTTTGTTTTATTATAATATAAATTAGAAATAATTTAATATACTTAAATTTTTTATTATTATTTATTTATTGAATATAATTTAAATTATACACAATCGTGATTTATATTAAGCACTAGCTGCTAGGACAATCGGCTTTGTTCTTGTTTGAACTTACATGATTTACATACAAGGTAAAAATTTAAAATTAATAATAAAGACAATAAAGTTAACAATAATTATTTATTTAATATACAGTTATTTATATACATATAATATATGTACATAATTATTAAAGATATGTATTTGTTAAGTTAAATTCATGTGCTAAATTTTACAAAATGGTCAATTTTTTCCCTCTATATTCTTTTCTGGATACGTAATGAATAAAAAAATATAGAGTTTAAAGAATTAAAAAAAAATTAAAATAAAAAAATGTGAAAATGTCTAAATTCTATGTATAGAGTTGCCAGTGTAGTGTATAGAGTTATATATTGGTTCTGTTAAATTTAAATTTGACTTTGTCATGTTAACATACTTTTAAATAACAAAATTTTTTATCCTATATTTTATCTAGTATTTATACATCAAATTTGGTTAGTTCTACCAATGACTACATATATATTATATTATATACATTATATAGTCATTGACTATTATTTTGTACTCATTGCTTCTACTATTTCTTTTACGTTTTTTTAATATAAATTACTGTAGTATCCGATATAACAAAATTAAAGAAATAAATATAAAAAAAATAAAATAATGAGTCATTATTAAAAAGTGAAATATTATGTGCGAACTAAATTGTTTTTGACAATTCGTACACGGTTTTGTAATCGATTGATTGATTTAACAATTATTGCTTATTTAAATCAACATTTTGTTTGTTTATACCAATTTGAGAAAATGTAAAACTTTAAGCTTAATTAAGTATAAAACCAACTAAATAATTTTAACTAAACAATAATAGTAATTTATTGTCTCCCAAATTTGTTGAACATTCATTTTCAAGTGATTTTCTTCATTCACCTTTAAATTAGAATTACTTATTTTTTATTAGAATTTAGAAGTTTTAATTTAAATTAATTTTTTTGTGTATAACAGTGATTCTTCAGATAAATTTGTGTTGTTATTTAAATATTCTTTTCTCTTTTGGAATGTGGGCTTTTAGTTATATATATATAATTATTACTTTATTATGAATATTGTTTTATATTCTAGTCCGGGTGTGAAACAAAATAAATTCGATGTATTTAAAGATCTAGTGTTCGTATCGAATTATAAAGCATTGATATAAATCTACTGAACATTTCATTATAGATTCATATTTTAGTCTAAAAAAATTGTATGGTGAAGTAATACAGACTCGTAGGTATGATGGACATATTTGTTGTTGCTTATAGATTTTTTTTTTGTCAATGGAATAGGTACGTGTAGGCTATTTATTATTAATCAATTTATTAATGTGTAACTTTTTTTTTGGTATATGATTTTGCAAACTTATTTTATTGGACTACCTACCTATATCTATTTTTTAATTTACGAAGTTTTTTTTTTGTTTTTTTTTTTTACTTTGAGTCTGTTAATAATCTTAAAAGCTAGATTTAATAATCTTAAAACCTAGATTTATTAATAAAATTTTTATTGTTAGTGATAATATAAATCAAATATTTTAATTGTTGTTTTAATTGTTGTTAAATTGTTGTTCGGCTCACTAATATTTATTTTAATATTTGATTGCAAATGTAAATATTTCGGAAGCAACATGCTTCTTTCATCAGTGCTTGTAACTATAACTTTTCTAGATTTTTTAATGTTTTATTTTTTATTAGTCTACTGCCACTTACATTGGATTTCTTAGATGTATTTTAATTTTAATTTATTTACTTATATGTGCTTATATGTTAATTTTATTCTTCATTGTGTTTAGGTAATGTATATATATAATTATTTATTTTGTTATTCGTTTTTCTTTTGGTAAAATTTGAAAAAAAAAAATCCAAAATCCATTTCTTAATAATAAGTTAATACCTAATACTAAACCTAATAAAAAAAACAAAATAAAAATGTTATGCTATGAATGCTATAATTAGCCTTAATCTCGCCACCAAAAATTCATATTATTTCTATTAAAACACTTTTTGTCCCATTCACTTATATTCATATTGTTCTTAAATTTTCAGAGTTACTATACGTAACGGATTATAACTTATTTTTTGGTCCTTATTTTCTCTATATACATATATGATATATGATTGGCAGGCCTTCGTCGTTTTTGTAAAATAATATCTTTTGGAATCTAAACATAATATAAATTCAATCCGCTGGTTCATTGACATTTTAAAGTATAATATTTTAGGATAATACCTATGACATATATAAAAGTATTGTCTGCTATCTTTATAATTTTATTAAATTGTTTTCTTCGTAATATAGTTTAATATAGTTTCTGGACTTGATACTCGCACTTTGTACTTGCACTTTCCGAAAATACTAATTTTGCGCACTGTTTGTCTTAGATTTAATCTTCGAATACCTTTGAACACGCTAAAATTTTTTTAGGTTTTAAATAATAAATTTAGTGTTATTTGACAGTTTTAGAGTATCAAGTGTAAGTGTGAGAGGTCGGGAAACGTCCTAACTACAATTAAAACAGTTATTTAATTGTTTATAGTTCCGTATAGAATTTTATAGTGTAATATTTTTTTATTGTTGGGTTTTGGATATCTATTTTTACCACTACATATGGTCTAAGTTCATTAATCCTTCTAAATTTCTTGCGCTGGTATTATACCATATTTGACATCTAAACTTTAAAATTGTCCTAATGAGGGATTTATAAGTAATTATTTTAACATTTTTGTTTATGTTTCTATTATAAAATAAAATTTTACTCATTAATGCCTTTTTTACCTTTATTATTTGCTTATCTATGTATTCTAAATTATTAAGAGTTAAGCCGAAGTATTTAACACTATTTTTAGCTAACTCAATTTGAAGTTTTATAAAGTGATGGTGTAAAGAATTTGATAACTCTCATATCTTAAAATACCTATACATATGCATTGTGAGGCCACATCTGGAATATGCTAGTCAGGTTTGGTTTCTCTATTACGAAATTCATATTACAAGAATAGAAACTATTCAAAAGAATTTCGTAAGATATGAACTTCGGTATCTTTCTTGGTCTAATCAACTTCTTCTGCCTCCATATACGAGCACAGATTGAACTTGCTACATTTACTTAACATTAAAAACTAGACGTGAGGTTATTGAGGTTATTTTCGTCATTCAAGTAGTGAAGGGGAATATTACATCCCCATTTACATCTAATTCTATCCTAATTTCCAATAATACACGGCTCCGATCATCTAATATTTTAACTCTTGTATATTTCATAGTACCAACTATGACATGAATGAGCTTATCCACAGGGTGATGATAATAGGAAACAATTATAATAATCTGATTGTTTTATCACTCTCAAAAGATTTGTTAAGGATTCGACTGTATATATATATATCTTTGTAACAGAACCATGCTTACTAGCCCCTTTAACCATTAAGTATTTAAACCAATAGCTCACAAGTTTTATTTTTTAATATTGTAGATTTTTTTATATTTATTTTATATTTTTTTTTAATCTTACTCTCACTTGCTTTTATACATTCATATTATATAATTTTGATTTTGTTAAATTTAAAAAATAATAATTATTGTAATTTGTTTGAGTTAAGTTAAACGAAATAAATAAAATATTATGCTGTATTAGTCCATTGTTTCTTCTTTAGATTTTAAAATCTCTCCAATACATTTTATGTTGTAGTTAGTTGTACTTTTCTAATTCTCTACGAAAAAGAATAGTTTCTGTTTTACTCTAATTTATAATTAGATTTTTGTAAGCTGTCAGTGTCTTCTGTTTCTAAATTCTCTAGAATAGATCACTATGTCATCTGCGTATGCTATTTCTTTACACTATCGTCCTCGGTACTGGCCTCATCTTTAAATTTGAGAAATTATGGTTCTTAATTTTTTTGAGAACATTTATAATTAATTTAATCAATTAAGACAAATTTGCCAATTCAAATCCAAAATCCAAGATCCAATTGCAAGAGCAAGTTTATTATTCATTTTAATGTTTTTAATTATTTTTTAAAAATTTTCTTAATTTAGTAAGTTTTACAGAATCCCAAAATAGACAATTTGTAGACACATTAATTAGTTAAAATGAATTGGAATAGTAAGGTTATTATACTTATAGTCCTGCTTGTATATTTATACAAAAACGTTTACACAGAGTTCTTATTACGTACTTTGCCAAAATTTTTTGAAGTAAAACGTTATCGGTACCCACAAAATTTACATAATAACAGTTATATAAATCTTATTTTATAGTTCTACTCATATGATAAAAATGAAGAATTTTTAATTTAAACATTAAATATCCACATTATTACTTTACAGTTATACAAATTAAATAAATTAATCTTTTCTCCAAAACAAAAAAAAAAAAAAATAACAAAATAACCTTTTTCTCATCAACTGCTTAACACTTTATTTCAAATTTTATTATTTTGTATTAACCTCATTTACGTTAACATTTATAATTATAATTGTCCCACAAATGTCCTTTTTATTTTATAACGTAAGTACAATTTTTATAACGACACCAAAATATAATACTTTTTTATTTTTGTTTTTATTTTTTTAAATTGTTTAATTTTTTTTTTCGTGTGTTTCTTATCTTTGGTAAAGAAGGATATTGAATTTAACCTATTGTGACAACATACTCTAAACAATAAATCTTAATATAATTGTAACCACAACTGAAAATTTTTTTTTTTTTGCCAACCTAAATGTATCCTAGCGTATAAAAACATACATTCTTGAATATTGGAGATGGTCCATATATAGACCATAATTTTGTATGTTCCACAATCCATTTTGAAATTTTTGTTGTAAATAAAATATACATATATATATATATATACCTATACAGAATATACAATTAAAAATAATTTTAATAGTTAGCAGGCACAAAAAAAGAACAAAAACAAAAGACAGTCACTAAATTAAGTGTTTAATGTGACTTTTATAGGACTTTTTGTTTTTATTTTGGTTGTCCAAAAAATTCTTTTTAGTCCTTGTGTTTAAATTTCATTCTTGTTTTATAGCTGAACTGGAATGGAATCTTTTTTTATTGTTAACCACATTTTATTACATTTCCATACGAATCTCTTTCTTTCTCTCTCTTTTTTTTCTCTATACTGAAATAATTTTTTGCCGTATATTAACGTTTTTTTGTTTGTTTGCGAGCGATGCAGATGAACACTTGAAGCCATATGTTTTTTTTTTTAATGTTACTTGTTAACAGATCCTTTTTATTATCCTTTTTTATTTAAATAACATTTTTTCTTGCCCTTTTCATTAAATAGTATTCATTTACATTGTATTGATATATAAAAATATTTACGAATACATATATATATATATATATATATGATTGCGTCTATATGTAATAAATGGAAGGAGTAAATTTTTTGTTGTTGTTATGTTGCTTTTATTGTTGTTTTTGTTTTTTGATAATAATTATAACGGAATGAAGGGGAAAAATTGAAAACTATAATTATTCGGCCATTGGGAATTTGTTATTTAGTTTTTGCTGACCTCATTATAATTTGTAACATTAGTATTAAGTATAGTACTTATATACTTAATTGTTTATTTTAGCATTAGGCTATTTGAGTGTGTTTGTGTGTGAGATAATTAACCTCTTGAAAGCTTAAATATAATAATGTGAATAAATGAATATTACAGTTATGTTTTACATTTTTATATCCGAATATAAACTTATATGTAGGTATAAGTATTTATGGAAATTATATTGCACAATTTTTCGGAGACCTGTCAAACTTTATTTTCATATTCAATTTTGTTTTATAAAAGCTGTTTTATTTTTTTTGTTTTTGTTTTGGAATTACAGTTATTAGTTGTAAGTATTTTTAGGGTTTATCTTTTGTTAATTTTATTTAATAATATTATTAGTTTTAAAATCATTAGGGCCTCTGTAGAATATCTATATGTTGGATTAAGTATAGTAATATGGTAGTTAGTTTCTGGTTTTAAATTTCAATTTTTGATAAAAAGAAAAGTATAAGAGAAATACAAATAAATATATATATATATATATACATGTCAATATTCATAAAAAAAAGGTGTTAATTTTTGATTTACATTTTATTTACATATTATTTGTTTTAAATTTGTATTTATGTAAATTTTAGGAAAAGTATTTAAATATGGAATTAAAATTAGATTAAATTTGTTATTTGTAATTTAATTTAACCTTGGATAGATTTATCAGTATGTAATTTATGTTTTATTAAATTTTTAATAATGATGTAGTTAAAATACATCGGAATTAAAATAATGTAGTATATAATTTAATTTTGGCAGCTGATATTCCACAATATATTTTTGGGCATATATTTTCAGTATATGAATAGGTACTTGTGTCTTATATTTCTAATTTTATTTATTTTGGGTTCAAAGAAATATTATGATAATACTAGTTAACATAGTTTTTCAGTTTAATAAATTAATGTTTAATAAATTAATTTGGTAGATAGCATTTCACATGTACTTAATTTATTTTAGTTATATGCAATATATATATACTAAATATCTATACATGCCGCAAATAGAGAACGTATATATCTATATTTATATATTTAGTATACCTATGTAAGTAACTGGTGCTCCACATTGATCATTTTCAGGTATTATGGACCAGTAATGGTATGTCGGAAACCGACCAATGCGTTACGGCAGGTACCTACATTGATCATTGGCACGAATACAAGCTAGAGAACTTTTATAAACGTTTTGTTGTATCTATACTTAGACAATTGACTTTTAATAGTTTAGGGCTGGTTTTACTATTCGTTGCTGTAGTTTTTCAGATATGTTTCGGTTTCATAACTATAGTTTATAGCCGCTTTTATAGTCCCCAAAACATAGATGTATTACGGAATTAATTCTCACAAAAAAATGGTTAAGTTATGAGACTTAGTTAGATTTGTGAGGTTTAGTTTGACAATTTTTCAAAGAATTAATGATTCAGTTGGATTTTTAAAATATGAATGATGTTAGATTACAATGTTGCAGCTTAGTTTAAGAAAGAATTTGGTGTCAGTGATTCATATATAAGTTTTTTTCTCATAATATTTTTACTGTTTTACATATAATGGTTTTTATAAATAGTTTTAGATAAAAATATAATAAAATATACTATAAATATACTAAATATATACAATAAGGTTATTTATAGCTATGGTGACAATGGGGACACATCCCTACTCGTTACAAATATATCTATATATTATTATGTAGTTTAGTGCCAGACTAACTTTCTAGTGATTCGTAATAGTACCAATGATATTTTTAAAAACACACTATTTGCACCAAAATAAAGTGATTAAAAAATCAAAAAGCAATTGATATTCCAAAATAGTTACATTCATATAGTATATTTCGTCCGTGAAATTAACTACCATTAATAGAATTCAAGTCGAGTTCAAAGACATTAGCTAAATTTACCAAATCAAAATAAAAAACCATAATAAATTGTGTCTTATTTTTAGAAAATTATTAAAAAGTTAATCATTTTAATTGTCTTGAATCACTCACTTTTTCCCTTTATTGATTATTTATATTTGCTGACGTATGTGCAATTGTACTTTATTAATTTATTGTTTTATGTACTCACCATATTTAAAATTGTGTTAATTATATTGACTAAATACAGTTAGTGACAAAAAATAGATTATGGTCAGCGCAGCAGTTTCCTTTTTAATGTTTGAAATAAATAAGATTACCAATTAATTGACTATATAGTTAGCCAATTAGTGTTATAGCTAACTCCATAATAAAATCTTAATATCCTAATATTTTAGCTAGATCACTGATAATTTAAAATCTGAAATGAATCTAAATTTAAATCTGAACGTGTAAATAATGTTAAGTTGTACAAATCATATTAGTCTATTTTAGTTAAATAAGGACAGTCCCCCTTTGGAAGAGTCCATTCTGAAATACACACATTTTAATCTGCAAACAAAAGACAGGTTAAATTGTGACTAGAGAACAAAACTGAAGTTAATAAACATGTCCGATAGCCGTTAAACAAAATTCTTTATGTCAGCAAGTTCAAAACAAAGTTTACAAAGCACATATACAGAATTGGTTTGACCGAAAAGAACCTAACTATGCAGAATATTTGAAGTAGAGCAATTGGAGTTTCCTATCAAAGTATATTTTGAGTTTGATCAATTAATCATCTATTCTATTATTCCTTTAAAGTACTATAGTGATATTTTCGGTTTTTCAGGATAGTGTAAACCTAGTGAATCTGAAAGCAAAGAAATAAAGCTGAATTTATCACAACTTCAAAATCCTAAAATGGTGAAATATATAAAATCAATCCCGTTCAAGAGATTGGTGAACCTAATTATATGCACTTAACAGATTTTTAAACGTATTGCAGTTTTTTTTATATATAATTTGTACGTTGTAGATATAAAATTAACTAAATGCAAACAAAAATTAGCAGATTGTAATTACAAAATTCAGTATAGGCGCTCATAGGTAACTGCGTTCATATTAACCTCTTCATTAACTATATACTTAAACAATGATATTCCCGAATCACTCTGTAATCTGTATGTAATTCTTAATAAACGTTTTCAGTTCTTATAAATTGAAATTAAATAAAAATTTTAATTTGAGTAAAAATTGTTCGTTCATTTTTTATGTGCGCTGTACATAATATACATACATATAATATACATCCATATTAAATTTTTGTACATACATAATATTATATATCTTATTAATAGCTGATTTCAACTTTATAACTTGATTTATGTCAGTTGTTGTTTTTACTTTAATTGGTTATACACACACTCGTACACACACAACAAGTAGTTTATGAATAAATCGCGATACTCAAAATTGACTTAATTTACAAATAAATAGAAAAAAAAAAACAAAAATTATTCACTTCAAAATATTGAAGTGAATATAGTTACAACTTACAACTTACTATACATTAAAAAAAAGCATAATACAAGACAAAATAGATAATATGAAGAAAAAAAATGACGGTAACATGAAAGTTTTTTACTTTTATAAGATATATTTTATATACGAAAGCGTGTAACCGCTTCTCCTATTATTTTTTTTTGTTATATTTTGTTTTTGTAAGCGAACAATGAACGTTAGTAAAGTTCAAAAATTAAAGAATAACGTTATCGCTTTTTATACAAATTAGATTAGTTTGCGCGTAGGTTTGTTAATAGCGGAATTTAATATCTTAAGATAATTAACAAAATATGCTGCCATTAAACATTTTTGTTTTTGTTTTTGAGATAATATGAAAACAAAAAAAGAACAAAAATTTAACTAAATTTAAAAATGCTTTTAAAACTGAAATGATTGTTTTTGTAAATTTTTTTTTAAAGAGGCGTAACAAATAATATTAAATTACATTAACAATAATAAAAAGAAAAAGAAAAAAAAAACAAAAAAATTAAAACAGGAAGGATGTTAAGAAAATGGTTTAATTTAGTTGGGTTGCTATCAACTTCAAGACTACTCTGTATAGATTTGGACTAACAGTATAGTAAATATTATTTTAACTGTTTTATTTATTTTATTTAGAAAAAATCTTAAAACTTTCTTCAGTATCTTAATTATTATTTTTGTTTAATGAATTTTTCATTATAATACGGTATATATACATATACACATAGTAACGATATCTATAACTATATTCTAATTCAAATGAAATTTTATTAAACATTATAAATCATCACACTTACATACGGAAATAAAATTAAAATTTTTAATACAGAGTGCTTTAAGTTATTTTTCTTTAATTATATTAAAATAATATTTTGAAATATCAAAGTTCTGATCTGATGTAATTTCTATAATGAAATTCTAAATGTAAAATGTAATTTCTACAATGAAATCGGTGAAATGGAATGAAAATTTAATTTTTCATCAAATATACGTATTCAAAGTTCAGACAATCAATAATGTTTCTATCATTTGACTTCTAACATAAATACCAATTTGTTCAAACTTTATTTTAGATTATATCACATTTTCTCAAACTTTATTTTATTAATTTTTTCTAGAATAATATAACTATGGTTGTACTCGGAGAATAGGCAAATGATCCAATTCGTATTAATTGATTTTTGATATATCCCATGATTATGGAGCTATACACATATACCTATAGTATTGTGACGGGATGTTTTAGTTTGCACCGCTTTTTAAGTAACTATAATTTTGGAATATAATTTTGTTATCATTAAACATAAAAAGGATGTACTTACAAAGACTTAATAATTAAACTATTTATACATATAATTTTTCATTATATAAGCTAGCATTGCACAAAAATAATATTTTCATTTTCATTTCATTTATTGTGCCTGTATTAACATTTCATGTATTGTTTCATTTAATCATATTTACAAGTACTTATCCATGTCTTAATCCATTAAACTTTAAAATTTGGTTTGATACCCTTTTACATTTTTGATTCCAACCTTTCCGTTCCTGATGACATGCTGTTATTCTAAATATTTGCGGTTTATATTTTCATACTTCTTATTTTTGTTATTATATATGAAGAATTTAATTTAATCTAAACTACTTAAAGATACAACTAAGCTAGGGCTTAAACTATGACTAATACTACGACTAAACATACGACTTAAAACTAAGCCTAAGAAAACGGCTATATACCTTTTTACAGTTGATATACGAAAATAGTTATAATAAAAAATTTTTCGGCTCGCTTATTTCTAAAATGATCAGGACTATACCAAATCATTTTTAATAAAAGAAAATAATTAATATAGAAATTATGATGCTGAAATTAATTAATAAGATTTAAAAAAAAAAACGTGAATAAATATCATAAAAATAAAATTAAAACCAATTAAAATAGCTTGGATGTATTCAGTCAATAAAATGTGTATATATAGTATACTTATGGAAAATTAACTATGATGATAAAAAATCTATATAGAATAAATCAAATCTGTTTTTGCCATTGTTGATATGTATCAAATACCGAAAGATCTAAAAAAATAATTGTATGTAGGAAAATTAGATTAGATTTAATGAAAGGTGATGGTTAATCAAGCCAGGACTTTTATTTTTATTATTATTTTTTATTGAATATAATTTAAATTATACACAACAGTGATTTACAAGCATTTAGCATGCCAGGGCTATTGGCTTTTTTACTAATTTGTCTTGTTAAGGATTATTGAACTTGGGTAAGCAACTAAAAATGTTTTATAAGCATATATAGCGATATATAGATAGAATACATTTCCTTAAATTTGACATTTGTATATAGTATTTACTAAAAAATTAGTACCATAATTTAAACATTTTTCTTTATGAAATAAAATTTACTAACAAATGTTCTATACTTTAATCTTTTTAAATACACATAACTAATTAAATTAGCTTTCTATAGTGTTTATTGACTTATTTCTACTTTGCCAAACAATTTTTATAAAGTATTTATGTGTCCTAAAATTTAGCTTCTCTACATTATACACCCTGTAGTATATAATTTCAACAATAGAATAACCTTGTATAAACACCCTATATATATAATTGTACCAATAAAATCAACTTTATAACTAAATAATTGTATTATGTACATACTAGAATTAAAATAAACACTCTGGTATATAATTTGGACATGCAATTTTATATTATTACTACACCCTGTATATAACTGTACCAATAAAATTAACTTTTTAAATAATTGTATTACTAGAATTAAAATAAACACCTATAATTGGACATGCAGTATATTCATTTTATATTATTATTACTACAGATATAATTCAATGAGTAATCAAATTTAAATGTTAGTAAAGTAAGTATGTTAGCAATGTTAGTAATGGCTTCGTTATTTTTGTAGCGATTGGGCTTACTTGAGAGAGAAATAAAAAAAATTAATAAAAATAAATATATATATTATTTTACAACATGGTCAACTTTTTTTTTTTAAATTTAGTTCAATTTTGTTTTTGGCACAAATTATAATTTAGAAATTCATTCATTAATTTTTAAATTATTCTATTAGAATCCGTAAAATAAAATTTAATTGCCATTAAAAACATAGCTTGAATTAATTTCAACGGTTAATTTCATATATTCAAATTGAAATGCATTTTAAATAGCTAAGATAATATAAAAAAAGAAATACATCAACTTGGGAAAGTACTTGAGCTTACCATTATTAAATTCGATCTGGGGAATGGATTTTTTGTGAATCGACCTAACTATAAGGTTGTTGTGTCGCAATGAGTATTATATATATGAAACATCCATGCTTGTATTAAGCTCTGTATTATATTATGTACATCGGTCAAAAACTCATATACACAATAATAAATAAACATTGAGGATTTCAGTTTTTACATAATTATTAAATTAATTAATAAAAATATTCATAATTTTTTATATTTAGCTATCATAATTATGAGACATAAATTTTTTTACAGAAAAATGTTAATCAACGAAATGGGCATTTTATTATAAGTACATTTTTATCCATTGAAAACTTATTAATATAACTTTAATATTTGCACCTCAAGATATTTTATAGATAAATATAATTAAAGTAAAATTAATTAAAGTTTCGTATAAAATGATTTTAAATAACAACAAAAAATTAATTAAAAAATTAAATAGAAATTGTAAACTATCATCATCATTATCATTATTATTATCATCAATATTATGGTAATAATCAAAAGTACTTAAATAGCAAGAAAAAAAAAACAAAAAATTCATTATAAAAATTTTATAAGTTTATGAAAAGGGGAATGAAGATTTTACTGAACACCTAATAAAAACCTTAAGTATTTTTTATAATTGATAAAAGTGTGTGTTTTGTTACTTAAATAAATCAACAAAGATAAATAATAAATGAATGACGAATACCCTTTTGACGATTTCTAGTACAACAATTATGAAGATGAATAGTTTTTATCCTTTTTTTTGTTTTGTTATTTATAATTGTTTTTTTGTTGTTATTATGTTTTTTTGTAATTAAAATATCACCTGTAGCTCAAAAACTCTTCCATCCAGAAATTAAACAAATTATGTATCTTAGATCAGTAATTTTATTGTATGTTAAAATGTTTATATGTGTATTAATTGTAGACCGCAGTGCAATTTACATTTGAAATCTTGCTTCTTGATAGAATTCTGACGTAATATAAATAAAATTACCAGTGGCGTATTAGGAATTTAAATTGCCTTTAAGATTTTGTTTAAAAACAATTTCATTGTTTATTTGTTGTACATGATATACTCGTATATATTATTATTTTTTTTATTAGAAAATTAAAGTAAACAAAACTTGAACCACTTTAATTTCTGAGTTTTAATTATACAGAAGTATTAGTAAAGTTATGATTCGGAGTTAAATGCTGATTATAGCTAATTCATTTTCCTCGTATATCAAGCAAGATAAAGTACTCATGTTACTATTTTGATATACTTCTTAATTGTATAACACACGTTGTAAATCGTATTTAAACTTTAGTATCGATATTAACGGAAATTCTATTAAAAATAAACACAAAAATAGTAGTCTGAGAATTTGAAACGGTCATTTTAAGACTTTATTTTGTATTTAAACTTTGAACTTATATCTAGAAAAGCTATAAATATTTATAGAAAAGCTATAAATATTTTTGTACATTAAATACAGTTCATATTCTAATTTATTACTTAAAAGAGACCAATTAATATTATACGGGCATTTTTAATTTATTTATCAATTTTCTGGTATTTATCTATACTATTGAAATATGGAAAACTACAACCATTTTCAAGAACTAGAAAACTAGTTTACTAACCTTCTTAAATAACATTTTATTTAACTTATTCTGTCAATAAGTTTTTGTTGCTTTTTGTTTTCAAAATTTGATTATTTTAAAAATAGGCAGATTTTACATAGCTCTGTAGGAGTGACTATTGACATGTATCGACACAATTAGATAATAGAGGTCTATTGTAGTATCGTGGGAAACTTCTTAGAGTAAATATATTAGAGATTAATGAATGAAAGGAAAAATTTTAATTAAAAACGCACACCCTAAGCATTATTGGAACTAGAGACCTTGTGATTAGTAGATAAATGAAATAACCCATAAACTATATCATATCCGTCAACTTACGTATACATAAATAAATTCACATGTAAACGTTATTAGAATGTGAAATAAATTCCAATTTAAGCTTTTCTGATCGCCATGTAAGCGTTGTACGTAATGCTAACTAGCTAAATGATTTTTTTTGTTTTTTGTTAATTGGTTATTTTTTTTTTCGTTTTTCTTTAATTTTAATTTATTTAAAAATTTTATAATTGGTATTAACTTAGTCTTTTAATATATTTTAAATTTTTGCAACTTACTAACAGTAATTTATACACAGTGTTATATACTACTAACTAGCATATTTTTTTTTATCTAACGGTGTCAGATTCTATAACCTCATTTAATAATGATAAATTTAGCACAAAAATAGAACAAGCTTTCGCCACTAACAGTTGTCTGATGTGCTTGTTGTAAGCATTAAATATGACAGTATATAATAAAACAATTCAAGTATGAAGTATTTTACTATCAACATCGAATTCATACAGTGACCCTTTGATTAATACTCAAATGAAATAACCATTGACTATATCATATGGGTCCACTTATGTTTGATAAAGCTTTAGATTCACATGTAATAAAACATTTTAAGTATGAAATATTTTACTACTAACTTCGAATGTATATTATACTCAAAAGTATAAAGTAGTTTTTAAAATAAATTTTAATTACTCAAAACAGTTCTGCCAGCAAATAATTAATTCTATAAAAATAAAATTATAAAATACTTGAATACAACACTGTAAACAGAATTTTTTTTATTGTATATTTAAATCATTAATGCAAAATAAAACATATTCAAACACGTAATAAAAGTAAAAAAAAAAAACAAAAAAAGTCCTCAAAATTACCTCGTCAATAGCATAATTATATTTTATGTTATATATATATATACATGCAAGAACAACATATACTCTTGTAATATTTTCGATTTTCATATTTTCCTTTTTTTTAATGTATATATATATTTTTCCAAATACATACTTATATACGAGTAATATTGTTTAAATTACTGCTGCAATAGCAATAGTACACAACACTAGCTACAACTCACCTATGTGTACAATTGCGGCATTTATTACTTATATATAGAAGGCAATTTGGTATTTTTGAGAATAAAATAAAAATAGTAACAATACCAAAAACAACAATAAATCCCGAATGAAAAACCAGTTTTTCATTTTTTTAGATTTCGCACAACATACAAAACTATAAATGAACAAAATAAAAAAATAGGTTTGCAGCATTTTTGAGCTGCACGAAACTATGCAAAATAACGAATTAAAAAATAATAAGTAAAAATATTATGTTAATGTCCAGTGAGATACAGGTGAGTGTACGTTTCGATATATGAACTATATATATTATATACATATATAAATATAAATATGTGTATGTTGGATCAAACAACAGCAGCTAGCAGTGGCAACACAATTATTAATGAAATAAAATACATATTTAACAAGAAAAATAATGTTTTTGTTTTTTACGTCTGAAAATATGCCATCACATAGACATCATTCAGTCAGTCATCTGACATTTCGATTTGTTTGTTTTTGTTTTTTCTTTTCTATAGTTAGTTTTTCTTTGTATAATTAATATGAATTTTAATTTTTATATATTTTGTTTTTATTAGATTGACATTTAAAATTAATTCTTTCCTAGTTTTCAATATTTTAATGACTTTCAATTTTTAGTAGAAAATTTTTGATAAAGCTTGGATTATCTTCTTAAGAGGGACGTGAATAATCTGTTTTATGCGCTAAGCTTAATATTATCCACAAATTCTAATTTCTTGATGTGTAAGCGATAAACGTTGACTGGGACACTGGGTTACTATTGCTATGTCTGTATTTTATTTGCCATATCAAATAAAAAATACCAAATACAAAACTTTAACAAATTTCCAAATTCAATCATTTTGTTTTGCTTCAACAGCGGCTGCACATAAAAATGATTTAGGTGAATATTTAAAAAAAAAAAGTAGAACTTTGAATTTAAATCCAACTCTAAAATCTTTTCTAACTCAGAATCTCGCATATACCGGGTTTCTTATTTTTTGACGTAGAATCCGAATTTTCAAAAAAAGTACCTTGAAAAAGATTTCCGCCGAATTCGGAAAATTTTGAGCTTAAAAAATCCTTTTCCGGTCCTTTCCGGAAGGTGAAAATATCACCAATCGATAGAACACCCTCGATTTAGTTAATAAATGTTTTTTAAAATTTTAAAATAACGGCTCTGAAACACCCGGTATATTCAATTTACATATATGTATTTTTATAATATATTATAAGATATATATATATATATATAATATATATCTATAATACTTATCATATCCAGTATCCGGCATATCCAGTATCCGGCATATCCAGTCAAATAAAATCCAGATAAAGGAAATGCAGGCAAATGAGATACACAGGTAAATGGAAATACAGGTATATACGCTCCAACGTTGATTATATATCAAAATTGGTGAATCAAGTGTGAAAAGCAAGAATTCATTCCAATAAATTGCTTGAAATCTACGATTTTTGAATTCATATTTGACTTATGACTCTTTATATGTTAATAACTTTAATTAATTTATTTTAACATACCTAGGTACTTGATTGACATCATATTCTGTAGGTTAGTAACGATGTTTGACTGTATTTATATTGTAGGTAGAACAAGTAGTACTAAATTGACTGCTTCAAGACAAATTAAAATATATGCCTAGTTTACCTGGGTATAGTTTGTAAGGGCTGTCGGCATGAATTGACATACTTAGAACAATAGAAACCATACAATCATGTAACTATTAAATTTTAACATTTATTGATGAGAACAATTGCAAAGATTCTAAAAACGTAAATACAAAATATTTAATTTACAGACCTAATATTTTAGTCTAATAGAATTCCAGTTAATTTTAAACAGCTTGATAAGCATATTAGTTTTAATCAAAATAAACAAACACTTCCGTACAAAATTACAAAATTATAAAAATATTAAAGGTGGCATTTTGAATTTCAATTGAAATCAATGAACATCCTTAATTCTATGTTGTTGTTGTTTTTAATCTCCCCATTTTACTAATTATACTTATATACATATATATAATGTACTAACGTATTCAGTAAAATTATTTAACTGCAAGAATTTTATTATTGTTGTAAGAACAAAAAAAAAAATATTCATTTATTAAGAAAAGTAATGATACTTCAAAGGCAATAAGACAAGTACCCCGACTTTGTAATTAAATATGACAATTTGTTTTTTGTCTTTACAATAATAAGAATAAAAAAATTAAAGAAACAAAAAAAATATATATGTATGTATGTACAAATTAAAAATTGCAATGGCAGCATGCCATAATTATTTTAATGATTACGATGGCATTGCATATTAATTTTTTATTTTTTATCATGACAGTATAGAAAAATATGGAACAAAAAAAAATATTGATTAACTTTTTTGTAAATTAAACCGTTTTTTTTTTTTTATTTTTTATTTTGCGTTAATTGATTAGTTTTGTTATGAAATTTGAATTTAATCTAAAATTTGTGTCTTGACTATAAATAAAAAAATTAATTAAGTTCTCAAATTTATATTTTTTATTAGAATGGGAATGTGTTAATGTCAAACACTGAATTGGTAGTTTTACATAGTATTTTGATATGGTCATTGTGATTAGTTGTAATAGTTTTGTGTATTATCTATGTCCTATACGTACAAGATGTCCATTATTCCTATAAGCAAAAGCTCTCAGAATTAATTCCATTTTTCACAAAATATTGGATAAAGGAAGTTTAACAGATAAAACTAAATCATGGGGGATCTGATGGCTATAAAAGCACTTCATATTTTAAATAGTATGATGATATTGTGAAAATTTTATACATTGTATTAAATTTTATTTCTGAACTATTTAAGGTATTATATAGAGTTATTAAAAAAATGTACTTAAATCGATATATGTATATATATGTATGTCTTAGACATAATATTTCGTTATACTATTTTATTCAAGTTATATACTGTATATTATAGTATCCATTTTGTGTACAGGGTTATTTTTTGTTTTATTTAAATTATTTTTTGTACCGTTTAATGCCAACTATTTTAGTATTTTCAGGCTTAAACTTGGTGTTCTTCATTTCATTATCATCTATTCTTACTATACTAGATTTCTGATCCATCGATCACATTGTGTTGCGCCTTAACAAAACAAACTATTGTCAGGTTACTGTATAGGTTAATTTCAATTCAAATATATGATGCTAGCTTGTTTCCCTGTGTTGTGGCGTCAGCTTTTCAACTTAATTTGTTTGTGTTGTTGTGTCAGCTTTTTCAACTCAATCTCTAATAAACAGGTTTGAAATACTCGGTCATCCTAATCACAGACATCCTAGTCTGTTTCGTTAATCATTTTATAATTTTGTTGTAGGCAAAAACATACCGTTTCGGTATCGCTGATTTGTCTTCAACGACATAATGATCGTTTGGAATAGAACTTTCTTCGTAATAATACACGTGCTCTTTGAATCTTTCATTTAATTTTGAGAGACTCACCGTTTGCATTCCGGTCTTTATGTAACAATACCAAGTCGTTGATTTCATATTTCGGTGGTGTTTTTCACTTTTCTTTAAATCGGCTAGTTTATTTGTATTTATATTTGAATATCTCTATATGTTCTGTTAACTGTTAACGAAAAATATTAATTAATACGTTTTATACTAGTCAGGAAAGCATCAAACCATATTTTTGTTGTTCCTTCTAGTTTTGCCGTAAAACAAAATATCAATAACATTTGGTTCCAGTTATAAATTTGACATAAATCATTTATTTTATTCAGGTATTGTTGTTAGGTTAGTAGGTTTAGTTAGGTTAAGTTTTATCTTAAATAATACGAAAATATATTGGTTTTTATATTTGGTTTATATAAGAACTTAAGTAAATTAAAACTAAGTAATAACCAACAATAATAAGAATAATTATATAACATAAATTAACATAAAAAGCAAACTGTTACTTTACATGTTAATAATAATATCACAAAAGCTTTTTTTTATAAACTTTATCTACGCTAAGTAATTATAAGATTGTATAATGGGTAAAATAAAGTTTAATAAAAAAAAAAAAAATTTCAAGTATTGTTGAGCAGTAATAGTAGAATTTTATTTGAACGCCATCAGCAACACATCAATTATTTCTCGTGTTTCCCGTGGAGCGAATAAATAGTTTTTTTTATTTGTATGTGTAACATGCTGACGTTTGTGGATGTGATTAAAATTAGTTTGATTGTCATTATCACTATAGCATAAATTTTTCTGATTGTTCTTTTCATTGTGCAAAGTCGGTAATTCTAGGTCTTACGACTATCAATACACGCTGAAGTTGTTTGAATGACATTTCTTGATAATTCATTTTAACTTTAAATAAAAATTTTCTGCTTCAAGTCTCTTAATTCCACTTCTGAAAATTGTGAGGTTACTTTTTAGGTTAATATTAATTTTATTCGTTGCTGCTAGCTTTTTGCTAAGTGCAGTTTGGTCAGTTTTCCGACTTAAATTGCATTCTCCACTCTCTTGAGATTGACATTTGTTTTTTTAAGGGGTGTTCGCATTGTCTACACCTCTAATATACCTCTAATAAGCAAAATTGATGTTATAATTTTTAATTAAGTTACTTGAAAATTTTTTGATAACAGCATTATTAAGTTAAGCGCAGTTGATGTCGAGTAACAATTAGTATACAATTTCAAAATTATAAAATGCCTATAAAATGCGACTAATCATACAATTTCAATATTATACAATCCCTGCTGAAGATTTACTGAATTAAAATCCCAAATCTGTCCAACGAAGTACAATCTGAAAGCGAAACACAATCACAAAAATGATATCAGGTTTCATTGCAATTTATTTCATGCAAATCAATCAATTAACCTATTCGCATTTGTTTATACTATACATTATACCAATATTTTCTACCTAATGTACATAATTAAATCAATTTCAACATTTTTCTTTTTTTATTTCTTTTTATTTACATTTCAATTGAATGAAATTTGAAATGCATCAATCAATATTACTTAATTAAGTAAATAATGCACTTACATACATATTACTATATTATGTATACATGTATATGCACCATAAATTCCTATATACATATACAGATTGTTTTAAAATGACTTAAAAACTTATTCAAAAAAATAAATACGCAATTTTTTTTTTTATTTTTTTTTTTTTACCGTGTAAACATAAAATTCAATTTAAACATTGGCATACAAATAAATCATCGAACCATTACAAAATCCTAAAATGATTATAAAAGAAAAACAAAATAAAAAAATATTTTCACTAAATTGTCTATCGTCTCCTAATAAAATTACCAGCAAAATCATTTAAAGTCGTTTTTAATTTCCCGATTATTTACTGTGTTGCTTTTAAACTCGGTATACAAAGTCAATATTTATATACAAAAAAAAAAAAAAATAAAAAAAAAAACAAGTAAATAATTTCTTTAAATTTATGTATGTATGTCTGTTTATATAAAATGTAGGTACTACTGTAAATTTCATAAGTTCAACAGTTCAAATAGAAAAAGGAAAATTTTCCAATTTTCTTTTTAAAATGAATGAAAAAAATATTCATTTAATAGACGAGTACAAACATTGTTATTTTAAATGATTGTGTTGTATAGTACAGTTGTTGGGTCTCTTTGAAAACAAAAAAAAAAAAATAACAAATAATAAAAACAAAAATATTTTAATTTGGAGTTCTCGTATTTTTACCGTATAAAATCTTAATGGAATCAAAATATTTGCAATGATGATTGGTTTCATTGTTTTTGTTTTTATTATTTTTTGTTTTTGTTTTTTCTATTGTTTTGTTATTTTTAAATTTTCTTTTCATAAAATGCAATTAATTTGTATGTAATCGAACGTTTGCGCACTTTTTCAACTCAGTTTATACATACTGATGTGCATGTATATTTATAAAATATTCATTTTCAATTTTCTGCTTGTAACTATGTAAATTGGTGATTATAGATATACATATATGTATATCTATACCTACATATTGATTTACATAAATATAAAGTATATAGTTAGACTTGAGCGGAGGAAAAATCTATATAGGTACCCACTACTTCTCTTATTAAACAACTTTATTAACAAAAAAAACAATAATCAAAACAAACAAATTTACGTGTAAGTATATATTGTATATGTATATATATATATATATATATGTATATATATATATAAAAATAAAATTGTTGAATGTTGGCTTTGTACATACTACAACAGTATAATTGAAGTAGCCTTATGTAAGTCTACTCTATGTCTCGTTTAAAATAATTTAATTTTATTGTTGCTATTCATTTTGTTGATCGGAATTGTTGCGCGTTGGAACATTGAAAAGAAAGAAAAAGAAAAAAAAAAATAAAAAAAGACAAAACTCTTCGCGAAAATATTATTATAAATAAAATTATTAGAAAAGGTATTATTTTCAAAAGGAAGTACATAAACACTTTTGAATTTCATATTTTCATATTATTGAGTTGTACATTAATGAACAAAAAAAAAAACAACAAATAGAAAATTGAAAAATTAGAAGATATTGAAGAAAAAGAGTCAAACATTTTGTTTATATATATATATATATATATATACAAGTAGAAAAATAACCTATTTTCAGTAGAGCCTACCAAATAATTTCATACGCTCACGATATTGTGTTAGTCTCAAGAGACTATATGAATATTGTATAGCTATTTTAATTCACTTGAACAGAAAATTAATAAAGTTGGCCTAAAAATAAAAGAAAATAAAACTAAACTAGTATAATGGCATTGCTAATCTAGTAAAGTTAGAGTGCAATTTGAAAAAAAGTATGCGCATTACAACTCAAAACACCAACAACAATGTAAAGTAAATTTGTATCATCTCTCATCGCAATGCATTAATATTATTTTCTCACTATATTTTACTTCTATCTACACACACGTACAGTGTAAACCTACTTCCATAATACATTAAAAATATTTATTTATTTTCTCATTCATAACGAATTGTTCTTTGATTATTAAATTGTTGTTGTTGTAAAAGGCTTCAGATAAAAACAAAATTAGTATATATAAAATATAAGATATAAGATATCCAAAGATGTCAAAATCCACTACAGAATAGAAATCGGCAACAGATGCTCAAATTAATATCCATCGGGTAAACCAAGATCATTGTTCATATAAAAATATTACAAGAACAATCAATTTCACTACTTACACTGATAAAACATATGTATGCAACAGGTAAAGTACCCTCTTTTTTACGTGTTATTCAACTTATTTATAGACATTTTTGTAACAACAAGACGTTCGATATGTTTATAGGTAAATATTATTGGCTCTTCTTCAATAACTATTTCTAAGATGGATTAAAATATTTCTTGGTTTGTAAAAATAATTTACAGAATTTAGTCCATGACATTCACCCTCATAATATAGTTATAGAAGATAATTCACCAAATATATGGATATATTGAATTATACCAAAAAATTTGTTACAAGTCCATTAAATACGCGAGACTATCGTTTGGGTAACGACAATAAATTTGGATAAAATCGCAATAAATTCGGATAAAATCGCTTTTTATTTAAAATTTTTATGCTGAAAAACTAAAAAAGAAAAACGATTTTTGTACATTACAAACAGTTTTATTAAATTTTCATTTTCATTAATTCATTCGTTTAGGCAGCTATTACTTAAAAACGGTAAATCTGTTATCTACTAATTACCAAAAACCATTTCGTTAGGTATATCAATTTTAAAAAAAAATATTTGAAGAGCGCTTTACTCCAGCTTGCGTATCCTCGGAGCTGTAGAAGATATTTTTTAGATATTATTTTTGTAGTCTGATTTTCTTGGACAGAAAAGGGGTCTCTGTAGTCAAGGTAAAATTTAAGTATAGATTAGAATAATTTTTTTTCCATAAATACCCTAAGGGAAGGATTTTATATTTAAATTTGTTAAAAAATTATACGATTATTAAGAAAATAAAATGGCTGAAAATTATAAGATATTATAAATGTATTTAATCAAAACTCTTTATACATTATATGATTATGTATATGTAATATAGTATGTATAATGTATATTGAATTAATAAAGTTATAGTATTGTACTAAATTTCAACCTATGACAAAAATTATAGTTTCAACTTTAGTAATCAACCTTTAACTATTGTGTTTATCACTGAATGTCTAACTATGCTTGTAAATCGTTACCCTTTATTGTGTAACAAAAATTTAACGAACTCTGATGCTTTCTGTAATGCCGAATTGACGATAAATCAATTAACTTTTGATTCAATTAATCAACTGTCAAATAGACTTATGCTTACTTTTGACGTCGTGTCTTCGATATTACCGAACATAAAGTTTTGATTTGTGAATTGAGGTTTATTCCATATATTTTTGTTTTAATTAATTTTTTTTTAAATTTAATTTTTATAAAGATATGTAATAAAAATTACAAGATGGTATAGTTATATGTTTTTTGCCGTTTCTCAAAACACACTAACACAAAACAATAACGATTAACAACTATATAATCAATAATTTTTTATTGCTTCGTATTCCCAAATTTGACTGGCATTTTTTAATTTTACTGGCATTTCCATTTGATTTCACAATTGCAGAATAGACGACATAACCGAAAGCACAGGAACTTATTTTCGGTTATTTAGTTAAAATTAAAAATAATGGGTATAAACTAAACTGATTTAGCATCTCAGTGCTTCAGGATTGAATGGTATGGATAAGGGTATAGAAAATTTTTAGATTATTCTTTTTATAACGTATGTTCAGTAATTATTTCCAGACATTTGAATTCGTAAAACAAAACGATCCTGAAATTAAATGTTTTTGAAATATCTTAAATAATGTACAGCTTTAGTAATAATAATAAATTCACTAAATAATGATTTTAAAATCATATGAAAATAATTTAAGTACAATTACTGGTGAATAAAATTTGAAAAAAATTTCCACATTCATTTTTACGTCACTTGGTGTACTTTGATGCAAAAAGAAAAAAAAATGAAAACGTGCTAAAAGAAAATTAAAAAATTAATGCATAAACACCTTTATTTAATGAAATTCCAAAGAAAATTAAAAAAAATCATATATATATATATATATAAATTATAAGAAAGCCGGTATTTCCTTGGAATCATCACACTTAAGTATGTATGTATATATATAGAAAAAGAAAATCTAATAAAAATTGTACACTGCACTTTTTAAATAACCTAAATAAGTTATTCGTGTGGAGGTTTAAGCTACTTTGTAAATTTGTTAAAATCTCAAAACAACTAAAATTCAATTAGGAAAAACGTGTAAACTTGTGGCAGCGGTAAAATTTCAAACAGCGGAAAAACTAAATTCTAGTATTTTAATTTAAAACCAATCTGACTATCTCTATGTTATTAAATTATGTAGATTTTTACTTTTTTGCTTTCATAGCTTCCATTACAGTTTATTAAAAACATTGTAGGAGAGAAAAATGATGAAAATTAAGTCATAGGTAGGTAGGTAAGTAATAATTGTATAGATAGAAAATGTGATGAACTACAGGTAAGTACATAATTTTATATTGTACATATTTAATGGTGATGATGATCACTATGTTGATTTTTAATGTCATTTTTAGTGTAAAATTTTAACACCAAAAATTAAAAAAAAAAAAAAAATAGGGAAGTAAAAAGAAAATTAATGAAAACAGAAATTTTATGATTGAAGAAAATTGCAATGAAATCATTTTATATTTTGTGTTAAAAATAAATTTATATGAAAACGTGCTTAATGATATTAACTTGAAATTTGTAATGTAATTTAGAAAATATTAACTGTAATTACTGTATACAACAATATTACAATATAATTTAAGACAACATACAGAAGCGATAGTCCTGGCAGTTTGTGCTAAAAAAATATTAATTATAACTTGAATGATAATTAATAAAATATTAATAATAATACATTTTTGTGAGATTAAAGAAATTGTTGAATTTTTGATCAAATTTTGTTTCAAATGATAAACTAAAATTGAAAAATTGTACTATTATTATGTTAAAAAAAAAAAGCTTTCGACTCTGTATGGCACAACGGTTTTATCTACAAACTACATTGTCTGCAGTTTCCCCTATACTTAGTCAAAATAATTATAAACTTTCTATATAATAGAACTTTCTGTGTCAAAATCAATGACACGATCTCTTCAAAATTCCAGTAGCCAGCATGCGTGCCCCAAGGATTAATTCTAAGTCCTATCCTGTACAATATTTTTATATCTGACATTATCATCTCAGATTCATGTTACATTGGTTTGTTTGCCGATGATAACAATCTGTATAGTACTGATGCAAATCCTGCAGTTATTATGCAAAATTTGGAAGGCGGGTTCAAACTCTTCACCAATACAAATGGAAAATTAAGATCAACGCTTCTAAAACGGTGGCCGCCTGCTTCTTCTCAAGGAAAAGAAAACCATGTAATTTGCCAAGCAGAAGCCTTAACCTAAATGGTACTGTTATCGAATGGAGTTCCAGAATTAAATATCTAGGAATTATCCTAGATCCTAAACTTACTTTCGGACACCTCATTGAGGATAAAATAAAATAAAAAAATAATTTTAATTAAATCTCTCTATGGTTTAATAAACAGAAGATCTGCCCTATCTAAACAAAATAAAACTTTGATTTTTAAATCAATATTCCAAAGTTTATATTTATATGGATCCCCAATATGGGGAGATTGTGCCAATTGCCACAAAAAAAATTACAAATTACGCAAAACAAGCTTCTAAAAATGATCTTAAATCTTCCATGGTATCACAGCATGACGGATAAACACTTGAAATCAAAAAGTCTGCCGATAGCTGATAAAATTACAAACAGGCAAACAAAATTCAACAACAAGTGCGAATACTCAAGTAATTACTTAGTTCGGAGTCTGGTTAATTATTGATCATTGACTGGCTGCGCTTGTCTAGTTTTACTGTTTGTACCGTTCGCTTTTAAGCTAAAGTTATAGTTATAGTTATAGTTATAATTATAGTTATATTTTCCGTAGTTTTTTTTTAGTTTTAGTTCTAAGGGGTTGATTTTAAATAAAAATAAAAATAATCGAAAAGGTTTTTTTCTCCAATTTTCCTTTTGTCCAAGTAAAACTGTTTTGTAATCAGGCAATGTAGTAATATGTAAAAAAAAAGTAAATTGTAGTTAACAAGATGATTTAATCTAAGCTCTAAATTAATATAGTAAGTCGATAATGTCAGTATATGTTAACTATATTTTGGAATGAATAAACAAAAATTAAATTAAAAAAATTAATTATTATGTTAAAATCTGTAAAAGTTAGATAGAAAAATAAATAAAAATAATAATATAAAATAATTCGTATAGAGAGCTCCAAAGTTGGGCCATTAGAATATAAAAAAACAAATGTAATTTTAAAATGCCTGCATTAAAATGCCTGCTTCTACTTTACTTTTGTTTTGCCATGTTTTGCATTTGTGAAGATGTGTGTGTATAAATACTTTTATATGGGTAAAAATTTAAATCGAAATTTCTAATTAAAAATTAAAAAGTTTTGAAAAAATATTTGATTTCGCTACAACTTCTTTAAATATCTATCATTTAAAAAAAAAATAATGTAAATCGGTTGAGAAATGGTTTTGGAAATTGTTCCGAATTTCTTCCATTTACAGATTAAATATTATGATGATTATTTACAAAATATATGATGGTAATATTGTCGATGGTTATATTTTTCAATACTATCTTAACAGATTTCAATTCTTCTTTTAAAATAAATTGAAATATTTATTTTTATTTATAAAAAAAAAAGTAGTTACAATAGAAGAATTAAAATCTGACATGTAATTACTATAATTTTATTATATTATATAATAATTCTGAGTGTCATTAACTCTTTTCTAAAAATAATTTTATTTGAACTGTACTCAATTAAGAGTTCGTTTCAATAATAACCCACATTTCAATTCTTATTATTTTTTTTTATTCTATTGTTTTCATAAGTCTTAAGGAGCTGTTCTATTGAATAAATCCTTCAAAAAATTAAATAAAAAAAAAATAATACATAAATCAATTCAAATCAAGAATATATAAAAAAAAAACATTTTTTGTTATTTAATTTTTAAAAAGAATATATTTTTTTATTTTTATTTTGATTTCATTTCATAATAAAAGTCTCTAAAGTGTCTGGCGCTATACTTATAAGTTGATAAGATTACTTCTTAATACTATATTGTCATCATCATCATATAATCATCATTATTATCAGCATTTTCAACATAAATATTCATATTTTTTTTTTTTGTTTTTTTTTTATTGTATTTTTTATATTATTATGGTTTTTTTTTTGTTTTTTAATATTTGGTGTCGTATTATCATTATTTTCATCATCATCATCGTTATAATCATTTTGATTTTGATAACTTCAATGATTTTTTTTCTTTTTATTTACCTTTCATATCATTTAGAGCACAAGTAGTAATAAATAAAATTTTGAGTAGTATTATAAATTTAATTTTTCTTTTATAATGTTAGTCAAAAGTATTTTTTTATTGTATTTACAAATGGTCTTAAGTTAGGTATAGATATTGACAAAATAATGTTTATGTTTCTATAGCCCAATCAGGATTAGGGCAAGAAAAAATGTATTTCACGCCAAGTAGAGTAGCAACAGTAGAAAATACATCTCTACTCTTACTACATATACCTACTCTTCTACTCTATATTCTACATACTCTTTGAAAGTCTTACAATTTGCTAAAATGTGATTCCAATATGAACACGTACGGACAGCAGAAATTTCTGAAATATCTAAATAATATGACAATTGGGTAATTCAAAAACTATGTATTTCTTGTAAATCTTACTGAGCTGCAAAAATTGTACAAAATATTCGAGATATTGACGAAAAAAAAAGTCATTACTCCTAAAACATTACTCTGTATCTTTAATTTTTTTTTAATCAATCAAAGCGTTAGAATATTACCTTTAGCATTTACATACCGCTTGTTTCGTTTAGCATAAAATTAGTTAGATAGGACGGATGGTATGAGATAGATTAGTAGGAAGTTGTAACATATAGGTAGATATTAAGCTTCTGTAAATTGAAATGTTGGATGTGGAAATATCAGATATAGAATCGAGCGATTATTGTTCAACATTCTTGAAGTTTGAACTATTAACGATTTTCCGTAACTGGTTTTATACCATCTTGGGATTTCCACAGTGCACGGGTGGGCAATTTTTGTTTCACGTTGGAATTGTTTAGTACAAGGAAGCAGTGTTTTTATTTCTGCTAAGCATAATATATTCAAGCCTACATTAAATTACTAATAGCATATTTTTTTTTTTTTTTTTTTTTTTTTTTTTTTTTCTCCTATTACTCCGCGTGGTAGCATAGGGCTTCGATAGTGAACCTCCATTCCTCTCTGTTGAGTACTACTTCCTTAATATCGTCCCAGGTATAATTGTTGACTGTTAATTCTTGATCGATTGTGCGTCTCCATGTGTTGTATGGTCTGCCGGGTCTCCTTTGTCCTTGTGGATTCCACTCTAGAGCTCTTCTTGCTATATCACTTTCTGATTTCCTTAGTGTATGACCTATCCATTTCCATTTTTTCCTATTTATCTGTCTGTTGATAGGTTCTTCTCCAGTTATCATCCATAAATCTTCGTTGCTAATTCTTGCCGGCCAGAATATTCTGCATATAATTCTCAAGCACTTGTTGATGAATACTTGTAGCTTCTGTTTGATTCTGACCGAAGTGAGCCATGTTTCACTGCCATATATTAATGTTGACTTAACACATGCTCTGAATATTGTTAGCTTTGTTGTTCTCGATATTTGGTTGCTCCGCCATATCTTCATTAGGCTCCCAAATGTTCTTCTTGCCTTATTTATACGGCTGTTGACATCTTCTGTTGCACCTCCTCTTGATGTTATAATGCACCCCAGGTAGTTGAATTCTTCTACGTATTCTATCTGTTGTCCACTCACTGTTATTGGCTCACTGTAACTATTGTTTGTCCTCATTGCTTTGGTTTTCTCGATATTTAATTCCAGTCCCGATTTCTTTGCTTCTTCCTGTAATCTGTTGACTTTGTTCTGTAGGTCCCTTTGATTTTTTGATATGAGGCATACATCATCTGCGTAATCTAAGTCTTCTAAGTTTCCGAAGAGATCCCATTCTATTCCGTTTATTCCAGTGCAAACTTCTCTTAGAATGTCGTCTAGTATTGTGTTGAAGAGAAGTGGAGATAGTGGACATCCTTGTCTAACTCCTATATTGGTGTAGAATGGATCACTGATCTTACCTCTGTGTTGAACTGTTGTCTCTGCATCTTCATACATCGCTTTGATGATGTTGATGATTTTTTCAGGAACTCCTTTCTTTGTAAGTGTTCTCCATATTGCGCATCTCTTGACTGTGTCGAATGCTTTCTTAAAATCTATGAATAGTAGATATAGTGGGGCATTCCATTCCACTGATTGTTCAACTATGACCCGTAAAGTATTTGCCTGGTCTACACAGCTTCGGTTTGGTCTGAAACCTGCCTGCTCTTTCCGTAGTATTGGTTCTAGTACTTCTTCTAATCTTTTCTTTATAATAATTGCTATTATCTTATGAATAGTATTTAGAACCGTGATTCCTCTCCAGTTGCTGCAATTTGCCAAGTCTCCTTTCTTAGGTATCTTGACAATCATTCCTTTCTTCCATGATGGTGGTATATTTTCTTCTATCCATGCTTTCCTGATGTGGGGTTCAATTGTTTTTGCGAATAAGTCAGGGTCCAGTTTGGCTATTTCTGCTGGAATTCCATCTTCACCTGTTGCTTTGTTTTGCTTCAGGATATTGATTGTAGCTTTGATTTCTTCTATATTTGGAGCTTGAGTAGATATTGGCAGTCCCTCAGTTGGGTAGATATTTGCATTGTCTCTGTTTCTTATGTCTGCTTCATTATTTGTACTTTCTTCGTTGCTCAGTTCTTGGAAATGTTCTCTCCATCTCTTTAATTGATCCTCTAAGTTTGTGATGAGCGCACCATTTTTATCTTTAATTGGTTTGTTTTGTTGTTCCGACTGGTTAGTTAAGTTCTTGATTATGCGATGCAATTCTCTCAGGTTATGTTGCTGTGCTGCTTTTTCTGCTTCTCCGGCTAAATTTTGTAGAAATTTCCTTTTATCTCTTCTTGTTGCTCTTTTTACTGTTTTCGCTATTTCTTCATATTCTCTTCTTGATGCCATCCTGTTGTTTATCATTTTCTTTATTTCACCTCTTCTTTTAATCAAGGCCCATGTGTTATCGGTTATCCAGATTTTTCTTTGTGGTTGTGAAATTCCAAGATTTTGTTCGCTTGTTTGGTTGTAAATTTCCAGAATCTCTTCCCAAGTGTATTCTCTATTATTTCTAATATAGCATATTAATTGAATCAAAATAAATAAAACAAATTACAAGATGAAATGAATTGTTCAAATTACCTATTAGAAAGTATAGGTTTATTAATATTTTTATTTAAAAAACCTTATATCGTTTTTTGTCCCAATTCTTTTAAAAGAAAATAGAAATTTTTCGATAGGATTTTCCGTTATATTGACTAGTTATATTGACTGTGAAGTAGTTCTGTAATATGTGGATTGATAAATCGTTAGGTTTTAGACGAACATTTGAACTGTAAAATATTAGAATATTGCAGTGATACACGCGTACTTTAAATGTATATGCGTTAATTCAGAAAAAACAATTTTAGACCAATTCATCATCAGTAATTCAATGTCTAGGGGAATTTAAACTAAATATAAAATAGAAATAAGTGATAGGACTTGAATAAAGATTAGAACTGATCGACAGCAAATATTTCTTTTCTATTAAAATTTGATTAATTTATTTATATTTATATATCACTTTACCTGATGGATATTAATATATAACCAAACTTTGAAGACCTTTTTCCTTTCAAGATGTGGGTCTATTATTCTTTAATGCACATATATTTATTTTATCTCAATGACATGTGCTACTGGGCTAGATCAAAAAACCTATAAAGAATTTTGCTATCTTAGAAAATCGAACTTTGAACTTTTCGCTTAAAAGATAGATATTCTATACCCACTGCGTCACCCAGCATGTTCTTAAATCTAATTATCATAACAAATAAATATAATTTGTTTGAATAAAATATGTATGTCTCGGCCATTTTATTTATTTGAAGTACGGAATTTTTCTTTACGAATTTTTCTAAATTCACAATTTATAGTTGCAGCTCAAGTTATTTAGTTGAAGTTTAAGTTAATGTCCTTTGGATTTTGGATAGTGTTAGAATTTGTTTTTCATTGATTATATCATATACAACTAGATGATCAATAACTGAAATATAAAAATGATTTCGTCAACCGAACCTAAAAACTATGGAACACCCTACCGTCTTATGTGTTCGCACAAATTATAACTTATAGAAGTTTTCAAGAGACGGGTTAATAAATATATTTTAAAATGTGTGTATATTTTATGTATATAGTTATAGTTAAACCCTTCGCTAATAAAATAAATTACTTTTTTGTTTGATGTTTAAAACAGAAGTAATTTACATTTATTCTTATTTTTTGTTTGTAACAATTTAAAACTTAAAACTATACTTATATTCTAAGATGCTCTCTTAAATTATCTCATCATGTGATATTACGGTACTCTATTATTGTGTTTTAAATACCACATGATGAATGTATCTTTATTTATTTATAGTGTGGGAGAGTAACATTATATTTGGATATAACTATATACTAACTCTTCTATTCTATTCAATTTAATCTATTCTATTCTATTCCCATTTTACTCTATTCTATTTTATTCTATTTCATTCTCTTCTGTTCTATTATATTTTATTTTATTTTATTGCATTCTATTCTATTCTATTTCTTTTATATTCATCTATTTTTTGCAAAGTTACTATTCATATTGCAAAAGCAGTTAGTGTGACCATCCCATTATTTTGACTCCAATTAAATAAAAAGAACTATATGACTTCCAATGTATATGACAAATACGTAATTAAATGGTATATTTTGTACTCGGTAATTAAAAGTGCTATAATTTGCTTGGTTTTGAAAATGATGTCAGGAACTATATCTATTAACTCTGTAAAGTGTCCATTAATTATGTTGCAAGTAATCTTAGCAAAAAATATTTGTTGATGAAATTGAATTTGAAAAAATTATACCTTGATTTAACTTAAAATTATAATTCAATAACATTGTAATTATTATATATACAAATCGTTTATACCTTGGACTTGATTATATTAAATTTCGCAAAAGGAGACGACAGAGCGAGATGATTTTTATCTCTAATAAATTTTTTTTTTTATATTAATTTATACACAACTTGCCTAGAGTTGTCTAATTTTACTTAATTATTCCTCTTTTTTAATCCAGTCCGTCTAATATTATTATTTTATAAATACATATATATATATATATACCTATTGGGATATATTTATGTGTGTCAGTGTATATATTACAAATAATAAAGCTTAATTTCAATAATATCTAACTCGAATTCATTTTTTGTATATTATGCTAAAACAAATAAATGCAATAAAAACATAAATAAATAATAAAAAAAAAATAAAAAAAAAAAAACATAAAAAAAAATCATATCGATGTATATCGCGAGGTGTATTTATGTTATATTGAAATCAGAGTGGATCTGTTAAGATTTAGAGGACCACCCAAGTAAAAGGCGGGAAATCTTTCAACAAATTTTAATAATAATTATAAAAAAAAAAAAAACAAAAAATAAAACGAAAACGTTGAGAATGCAAAGAGAGATATAGAGAGATCTTCAGATTATAAAAATATTTTTTATATAGTTAATAGTTATCGCAGTATAATCGTTATTTCTCTTTTGATGAGTTGAAACTTTTTTTGCTCTTTATAAATTAAGTTGTTTAATACAAATTTTGAATATTTTTCAAAGGTATTATGAATTTTGGGAAATTTAAGGAGATAGGTAAGACTAGAAGTATAGGCTATTTTTGCTTAAATTTATTTTTTTTATTTGCTTTTGGTGATTTTTTTGTTTTACCGTTATGCTTTATTTTCATTTAATATTTATAATATTCAATGAAAAATTTATTTATTTATTTATATATGTATACATATATAAAATAAATTTCTAATAATATTTATTTAATATTTATAATATTCTGAAACTTAGCACTTATAATTATTTATTAAAAAATTGATAGCATTTTGAATGACGTGAGGTGTTGGGTTTTAGCTGTAAAAATATTTTGTTGGCTTTAAAGGGGGAGATAAATTATTGAATTTTTACTTAAGAAAAAATAGATCTCTGCAAAGAATTTCTAAAATTGGGAAATTTACGATCTATTTGAGGCTACCGTATATTGCTACTCTCGCCAAATGACTTTTGCATGTCAAAAAATGGCATCAAGTAATACGAATTTCAAAAACTTGTGTATGCGAAAGTAGCATCGTTGGTACCACAGAATACTACTTTCGCTTTTTTTTTCACGTATTTCATTCGCTTGTTTTTTTGTTTGCGAAGGAGTTCTTTTTTTAAGTTTTCGTTAAGTTTTCACAGTAATATCTTTAAAATGTAAGTAAAACACGTGATTAATTTGTAAATTAAACAATATGTTGTTTTAAATACATTTACAAACTATCACTAAAATATAATGCTATCCAGCGCAGTTTTTAATTAAAATTTTATCTCAACTTATTTAAACTTTAAATCGAATGTTTTTAATTTTTCTTACGAATAATCAATTTAAATTTTCACAAAATTTTAAAGCTAATAAATAAAAAAATATCACTATGTCAGTTTAAAAAATATTCAATGGCAACACAGTTTTGCGATGCATTTTTTATACATGGTAGGCACCATAGATATATAAAATATAGATTAGCAGCTAGAATAAAAATTGTCAGCCACTTTTGGTAAGCTGTTTTTGAAACATCTGAGTTCAAATAATTTAGTTTCTACTGCAAATAATTTCTTTGAAAATGGAAACTTCGCACCATATTACATTGGAAAAGTTTTAGAGTAAAAAAAACAAACAATAATTTTAAGAATGGCATTATTTTTAACGTAAAATCTCAATTAATTTTCTTTTAAAAACATGTATATGTGTATATTCATACAAAATTCACAATAAAATATAATTAACAAATCAAAAAGTAAAGTTAAAAAAAGATATTTTGATACGTATATATTTATGTTCTTGATAAGAATTATATAAACAAAATTAATTAAACTGATACATGGGCTGATACAGTTTGATGTTAAACTAAATAAAATGACCAAGAGTGGGAAAAAAATCATTTACTTTATCGTACATTATATCTTATTTTATAAAACTAATTTAATATAGAAAACTATTTAACTAATAATAAAATGAAATAAAATGATTTTAAAATTATCGTATTAGCGTAAATAATATATTTAAAACAGAAAAACTATAAAAAATAAATAGTGAGTAAATATGTGTAGATAAAAATGTTAAAAAACAAAACTAATTTTAAATTCAATAAGAAAAAATTTAAAAGAATCTATTCTACAAAACCATCAAAATATTAAGAAATGGCTGTTAAATTTATAAAATCAAATCAGCTGAGTTGAAATATTGCAAAACATATGCTGATTTTTGGCTGAATCTGACATTTAATAATTAATATGATAATGTATTAGAGAGAAAGAGAAAGCAATACCAAGCTGCCAATCTATATTTTATATATCTATGGTAGGCACCTTGATTCACTTAAGCATCCCAAAATCAAAAGCGCAAGTATTTGCGATGCGTTTTCCTTAAATGGTAAGTTGCGCAGAGTTTTGAAATACACATAAGCATTTTTTCATTAGACTACAATTAATTGACTTAGATTGATGGATAAAACTAAGTTTATTTTTAGAGTAAATTCGCTTTTATTGTAGTCTAGTTCTATTTAATTTTAGTGATTATACGACCAAATAAATTGTATATGTATACATTATTTCCAACTATATAATTTTAAGTATATTAAACCTTTTTACAACATCCATTCTACAAGCAGGATTCGAATCTACAGGGGTGGCATTATGTAACTTTGTTTCAAACATTTCGGTCGAAACAAAATGTTGTCGAAACAAAATTTGGATGACATTACGTAATTTGAAACGTTAATTTATTTTGAAACGCTCGAAAAAACAGTGAAACACTTTACATAATTCCATTTTTGATTTGTTTCGTTAAAATTTCAACAATTACTGCTAGAAAACAATATTAAAAAAAAAAAATGGAACTAAAAGAAATTGCAACAAGTAAATGAAGCTAATAATAATACCAACATTTTTTATTTTTTTTATTCTGAAATTTTTTTTTCTTGAAAGAAAATCATTATAAATTTACTTAATTTTTCATTTTATTGGAACTTTTATTTCTGTGCGTTTCTAAAATAAATATCCCAATAAAAATCATGTATTAATTTATTATTTTTTTTAAAATTTACCTAAAAGCGTCACCTATTTTTCAATCGCCAAAATTTGGTCGTATCAAATGTAAAGAAAGTAGCGTTTCAACCTTACGCAATACCAAAACATGTCGTACCAATTTTGAAAAGATTGAAACAAAATAAAAATGGTCGAAACAAAATTATGCAATGCCACTTTTTGAAAATAGTCGAAACAAAACGACGTTTCAAATTACACAATGCCACCCCAGCCTGTCTCTTAGCAGTGAGATATCATAACAGATATACACCATAACGGTCTGTGAATTTTAAAAATGATACTTCCGGACCTCTCCCACTTCCCCGTGATTATTACGCTCTTAATACTTATAAAAGGACTGTTTCAGTTACAACCTTTATATTATGTCATGTGGACGGATGGCTTAAGCTAATTCTACAAAATTGAAGTGAATGCATGTAGAATAAAGTTTGTGTACGAAAACAATATTGTTGATCATCAACTGAAATTTATTTGTCATATTATATCGAGTAGCTATAGTTGTCTCTGTTATTTTAATTTTTTAACTCCTATTTGTTCCTATTTGTTGTTACAATGTTGTTTATGTAATGTTTAGTATAGAAAAGTTCCAATAGATTGTTTTTACCAATTTTTCCCAGTACATTTTTTCAGTATTCACACACAACTAGACATTTATAAATTACATTATTTTGATTTCAGAAAATTTTCTTCTCTTGTGTTTGTGTATCAAAATTAATGGGATACTATCACATGCCTGTATTTATATGTAAAATTTATTGGTTGGCCACGAAACTCCAAATACCAAATACAAAATTTGAAAATCCCGAAGTGCATGGAGTGCACGATATTTTCATATAAATTATTTTTTTTGAATACTTTAAAATCTTCATTAAGTCTAATCTAGTCCTTACTTAGATATATTAAGTTTTAATTAGTAAACATTTAAAAACTATTTTCATTTAAATTGTTTTACAGTTACCTTTTTTAAGTTTCTTTGAAAATTTACCCATCATTTATAAAAATATTTTTATTCTCTCATTAAATACCAGTTAAAATTGTTTCAAATAAGCCTGAATAATTTTTTTTTTTTGAAAAGAGAAGAAATTTTCTCATGAGATTTTCGTAAATTGAAATAGTATGAAAATTATAAATATGTAGTGTAATTGTGTGTGTCTGTAATTGTGTATACGGAAGAAAATATACTGAGAAAAAAAATTGGTAAAAAATTTTCTTGATTTGTAATTTAAATTTATTTTGATATTTTTATGTTTAGTTTGCAATTTATGATAATAATTTTTTTTAATAGATTTTGTTAATTAAATGAATTTAAAAAAAAAAAAAAAATTGTTTGCATACTTTTTATAAAATAAATAAAAACAAAAAAAAATAAGAGAATATATATTTATTACCCATATTCATATATTTTTAAATTTAATTACCAGAGATCTAATTAAAATATTCGCATGAAATCAGATTACTTTGAATTAATTAACTTAATTTTGATAATAGGAAAATATTTTTGATTGTATAGAAATGAAAACTTAATATTTGATATATAGGTAGTATATTAGAGTATTCTGATAACAGTGATCTTGTACTGATCTCGTAATGTTGGAGGAAGTTTAAAAACTGAACTGATAATATATTTGCATACTCGGTCGAGCTATGAAGCTTCACTCAATTAGATATATAAGTGCGAGTGGCAATCATCGGAAATACAAACTGGGTTTCATTAATGAGTATAATTATGTTAATTTATTAAATTTGTTATATTGACACCTATATTTAATTTATTTATTTTAACAGTTGATCCTACAGATAAATATGCAGAACAACTTTATAGATGATTTTCCATTTAGAAATGTTGGCCTTTATTAAATTATATTAATTATTTGGCACCTATACAGCAAAGATGTTTATAGAAAATGTCTGTATTAAAATAATTTGAAGGCTTATAAGTAAAAAAAGTTAAGTATTTTTATAGGAGTTCCAGGTAAATAGTTTGGTATATATCACATCTATTTTATACACTTTTATATTAACTTATCAGTGTCTGTTTGGTAGTTAGGTAGGTTGGATTTTTATTTTAATATTAAAACCAAACACAAAAAGAAAAAAAATTATTATATAAGAAAGCTATCAAGCTAACAGGTTCGGGTTGCTGCTGTACAACTCCAAGCACCTCCCAGGAATATTTCAAAAACCAATTGTGTTACAGGCATGAAAATTTACTCTTAGATACTCTTTCACAAATAAAGAAAGACGACTGTTAGCGAATTTGAAAATGTTGACCAGCTCAGGTTGCTGCCGTACAACTCCTAGCACGTCTCAGACATATTTCAAAAATCAATTGTGTTGCAGGCATGAAAATTAACACTTAGATACTCTTTCACAAATAAAGAAATACGATTTCTACCGATTTCAAATATATGGACTGGTTCGGGTTGCTGTTGTACAACTCCTACATTATAGGCAGTTCGGGTTCGTGTTTTATTAAGGCACAAATATTTCAAATTTCTAGTAACAATATTACGGCAAGATTTATTATATACTCTTGTGTTTTATCTATATCTTATAATAGTTCTAGATGCTCAACATCCACCACTACTTTTATTTTCTACTTTTTAGGGTGCTAGTTTTGTTTCGATAAAAATATATTTTAAAAATTTTTATTTTTACATTATTATTTTATATAGGGTGGTTTTATCATCATCATTCTCTTGTAATTTAATCCATGAGGCATAGGGTGGAAAAATCTTTACATCGGCTCCAATCTGCGACTTAAAGTTTCTTCAATTTTGGTCACGTTTTTTGTTGGGTACAAAGTTTCATAATTTGTTTTTTATCTTTTAATTTGTTACAAAAATTTTGTGATTTTTTTATTATACCATTATAACAGAATTATGTTACAGTCAAACCCGGATAGATGCAAATTTTTTATTTTGAGGTTAACCAGGCCCCGGATAAAGACAACTTTTCATAATTTTTTTATTTTGAGTTTAACCGGACCCGGATAAAGGCAACTTTTCGTGCAATTTTTTGGGACCAGCTAAATACACAACTTAGTGCATTTATTCGGGATCCAAACATGTGAAAGCAATATCATTAATTTGACAACTATGCGTACATATTTAAGTTATGTTTACAATGACAGGAAGCTGTAGTCAAATAATAGGTTGTTTAGTAATATTTTATTGGGATTTAGCAACATTATTTTGATGTTTAGAAATTTACTATTCAAATTTTAAATTTTGCATTCATCTGGGGTTTTTTTCAAGCATTTTTTAATAATATCCTAAATTTTGATTGTCTCTATTCGGTTTCTCCTTTAAAAAAGGTAGCACTTATCGGGGTAATATGTAGGCGAAAATTCGAAAATACCTTGTTACCATGAATTTGATGTGATTTTATGGAGGTTTTTGCATTTATCAGGTATGCATCTAAATAGGTTCGACTATATTCTTCGATAAAAATAATTTGATGATTATAGCCATGAAATGAGAGAAATCTATTTAGGCAAAGATAGTTGAAAATAAATAATATAAATTACAAAATATAGTTAAAAATGTTAATAAAATATTTATTATGTTATTTTAATGGCCACTTGGTAAAATATAAATTCTGTTAACTATAAATTACTGATTTAAACTTAAATATAGATCTCGGTGTGGATCATTCAAAAACCAAATAGGGAAAACTCTTTTATTTAGTGTAATCTAATTCAGTGTAAGATAAATCTGTTGTCCAACTTCAAATCCTTTTTCTATCAGAATGTGAACCTATTTTTTGCTTTGATTTCATTTTTTTTTTTGCATTTACAACTATTTTAATATATTTGTGAAAAAAGAGAAATTTGTAAGGTATTCATAATCTGTTCAGAGATGTGATAAACAAGTTGGATTACAATTTGTATTAATATTCAAAAAAATATATATATATAATTTAAACAACTGCAACTAGAATTACAAATTATTGAGAAAAAATTTCAATTTTAATTTTAAATTTATTTATTTTTTAATATTCATTATTCAAATTATTTATTGAAGTGTTATTGAAGTCCGAAGTCTGATTCGTTTATTTAATAATGCACATGCGGTATAGATAGAAAGTTCAAATAAATTATTTGTGTTATATTATATTTTGAGTTCGGTTATTAGAATAAAATATTTATTTATATTTTTTATAATATACTGACAAAATTGAATTTTAAAATTAGAAAACATGATAATTTTTTTAGTTTATTTTAGATGTCGGTCTGTGGCTGTTACGAATAAAAAATACAATATAAGTAAAGCTTGTTGATTGTTTTTATATGAAGGGCGAAAACGTTGGTTGAAAGAAGCATTATACTTCTCTACTGTTGGCCACGAAACGAAGAATGGGTATTTTTTGTTTGTCTCTTCATCCCATCATCTCATTTTTAGTCACTAATTTTTTTAAATTGGTATGAAAATTAATTTATATGACAAATGAAGTGTCTGAGAATTCAATCTGAACAGAGAAAAATTTTTTTCTAACTCTGAAAATCATAGTCTAACTTTATTTTTTTATTGTTATTGTTGTGGGTAGGCTTACGAATACGATTTAAATTTTAAATAAAATTTAAAAATTATTCATAAGATTTATTCCATGTTTTATAATATGTTCTCATTTGAGCCAAATCTACCAGATTTTGAAAAAAAATTAAGATCTACATCAAAACCTACCAGATTTACCAATAGATTTTATATTGTCAAAGTTTGGTAGATTTTGTACTGGATTTTTTTTAAATCTACCTCAAAATCTCCATAAATTTATGTGAGCTAGGTTTTCAGCTAATTTAGCACGGGAATTTTGAAGTTTTTTTGACATCTTTATTTTTAATTTTTAAAAAAATTGTCAATCGTGTTCGTTTTGATTTGAAAATAAAAAAAAAAAATTTTGCAAATTAAAAAAATGTGTAAGTAAAAATGGACAAAAAATCATTATAAAACGAAGAGAAAATAAAATGAACGAAGAGTGATGAAGAAAATATATCACCCATATTTCCTTAGACGTATCGTATGAAAATATCATTTATGTAATATTTTTTCATTCTGTCAAACGCAAGCTGACAGTTTTAGGTTGACATGCTGACAAAAAAACTTATAAACTTCACAGTACTACCAAAATAGTAAAATTTACTACCACCTATCTTACAAGATCTTACAAAAATACATATTCAGCTAGACGGTTTTTTCATCGCGTCAGTGATGCGTCTAACAGAATATGAGTGTATTATATGTACGTAAATAATATTTTTATTTCGAACAAGGCTCTTTTTAATATTATTTGTAAACAAATAAAATTTTTGTACCGTCAAGTAAATATCAAACAAAATCTTTTAAACGTGCTTACAATCTACATCTGCAATAAAAAAACCGGGCAAAGATCCCTCCGATCCAAATAGCTACAGGCCTATCAGTCTATTACCCAACATAAGTAAGGTCTTCGAAGTTATAGTTAATAAAATCCTAGTAGATGAAACCGTTAAAAAAGGAATAATACCAGCAAATCAATTTGGTTTTCGTTATAAACATAGTACAATACATGCAATGACAAAACTATCTTCTGATATCTGCAGACATATAAATGATAAGAAATGTGTAGCAACTTGCTTCATTGATTTTGAAAAAGCATTTGACACAGTCTGGCTTGATCGTATTATATACAAGCTGCTAAAATACAAGTATCCGCCACACTTAGTATTCTTGATTGAGAGCATGATAAGGGACAAAGTTTTTAGAGTAACTTCTGGTAACAAAAAGTTCTCTAAAGAGTTTTCGCTAAACAACGGTCTTCAACAAGGTACTGTGAACTCGCCTGTATTATTCAATATTTATATTAGTGAGCTGCTGGACTCTCTAAGCAAAAGCTTAGGGCTTAGTCACAGCATAGCTTTCGCTGATGATCTAACCATATATACAGCGAATCACAACATCCAAAAGGCTCAATACCATTTACAGAAACTATTTAATAAAGTGGTTGAGTATAGTGTCAGTTGGAAACTTAAAATTAATTACCAAAAATGCGAGAGTGCTCTTTTCCGTAACACTGTCAACTTGGTCAATTATAATATTAAAAGACACTGGAGAGAATTCCATATAAATGCTCCAGACAATACAAAAATCAGCAACTCGAGTAAATTCAAATATTTAGGCATTTTATACTATCATAACTGTAACTTCAAAGACCATATAAAAAATCAAATAAGAAAAGCAACGAATGCCTTCTAACATTACGTAAACTTTTTTATTCGAAAATTCTGTGTAGTAAAGTCAAACTACTTTGCTACAAGAACCTGATAAGGGCAATATTAACTTATGGTTGTCCAATCTGGTTTGACATCAATTCTTCTTTGATGGAAAAAGTCAGAATATTTGAACGAAAATGCCTAAGAGCATGTACAAATTTGAACAGAAAACCTACATCAAACTATCTGCACTATTATTCTAATAAGGCAGTTTATTCAAAGACCAACATTATCAGAATCGATAATTTTATTATTCGTCTCATACGAAATCATATCCAACGGAGCAGCGAAGTTCTAGAAAATTCCTTAATAAGCCATCCTTGGTACAAAAACGACCTGTATATTAAAAGGTCATTAGACACGGGATTTATTCCGCCAGAGGGTTTTGTATTCCTAGATAAAAATAATTACATCGAAAATAGTGAATATATTCCTATTATATATCACTATAAAAAAAAATAGTTGGAATAAAAAAGTACCATTAGGTATAAATGTAAGTGATGTGAATGATGCAGATATATTTTCATTTGATAAATATGTTCCTAATCAACACAAATTAAAAAATTCCAAACCTTTATTTTGGAAACAATTAGGATTAGGGTAGGTTATAATTATTAGTTAAGTTTTAGTTGTTAGTTAGTGTAGTGTAGTATTTAAGTTTTACAAAAAATTTATTTTTCAAAAACTGGTTTTTTTTTCTGAATAAATCTTTTGCAGTACCAAAATTAGTCAATTAGTTATTTAAAAAAAATAATATTTAACATAACCAAATTATATAATTCAAATGTAAATATGTACATAATAATTAATATTAAATGTAAGTAAGAGAGCTAAATATAAGTTAGCCATATGAATACTTTAAGTTATATATAAGAAATTCTATTTTTAAGTTTTGTTTTGGAATTATTAATTATATATTAGAAATATAAATAAAACAATTAAAAAAAAAAAAAAAAAAATTAATCTACATCTGGTAAATTTTGTTGTTAGTATTTTGAATAATTTTACATTTTATTTTTGAACAACTCTGTAAGATACGAATTTTTTTTCCTAACTTACAGATTAAGCCCTGAGCAGCTCTGAGTACATTTCGCAAATGTAAAAAAATACAAATTTGATAATCTGAATAATCTCAGGGTAAATAGAAATACAATTTTGTCGGACGAATCAGACTGTGCTCTAATTAGAAAAAAAAAAGCAATCCTGGAATTTTAATTTATTTAATTGATTAATTTATACTTAAGATATTTATGTAAAAAACTTTAAAGAATGGGGGCTTAACAAAACCCACGTGGTTAATAAGCCCATAATAAAGATCTTATAAATAAATAAATAAATATTAATTATATTATATATTAATTATATTATTTCATATAATATAATTGCCTAAAACTGTATATATTAAATAGAAAAAAAGCAAGTCATGGCTATCGATGGTTACCAATATATAGAAATTAGGGAATTATTTTTTTTATATCTTTTTAAAAAAATATACGAAATTCAACTACCTCAGTTGGTAGAGATATTAAATACTTTTTTTTTGTTTTTTTTTGACAATAGGGAGTTTAATATAGACATATATTTTTAATATATATATGTTCTTTTTACATCCCCATACATTGTTATTCAAAATTGCAGATATTGACTAACATTCTTATGACCGTAATTTCAATTTCTTAATCAGGTATATTTTGTTTGTTCAGTCAGTTATCAGAGTTCATCAGAGGAATGAAGTTTATAATCAAGACTTAAATCAAAAAAATTATAATCTTTACTACCTTGACTGTAAATTAAATATAAATAATATTCAAACGACATTTTAGTGTATGTAATATGATCTTATTTTATATATACATACATATATGTATACTAAATCATCTATTTAGCTATCATAGTTATAAAAATATTAAACAAGAACAACAAAAGACAACATATTCTAGTTTTTTTTTATTTACACTAAGGTAACGGAAAAATACACCTGGTTGGTTTAATAATTCATCAGTTTATTTATTTATATAATTTTCTACGCTATTATATAAAAAAAAACTTGATTAACACATTTTCTTCATCAAAACAAAAAAAAAAAAAACAAAAAAAAAACCAAATTAAATTAAATAATTTCCTAAGAATTTCCTGAATTTCTTAAGTGAAATATCATAAATATTAAGACATTCTGTAATTTTTTTATTTATTTTTTATTTTTAATTTGACTAATCATTTATTTCTCTGACATTTTTTAATAAAAACATTTTTGGTTCATCATTAAATTATCATCAAAAAAATAAGAATTAATGTAAATTCACATTTATGGAATTTACATTACCTTATGAAATAAAAATAATAAAAAAATGTTGACAAATTTTAAGTTTCGTTCAGATGATCCAAACAAAAAAAAAACAAAAACAAAATAACAGAAGAAAAAAAGTAAAAAAAGATATTCAACAATATCCTAATTAATGTGTTGACCTCAGATGATCCCCTAAAAAAATATTCGGTTTAATATTAAAAAAAAAATTATTTGAAAATCACCAGGGACGTGACAATACTTTAACTATTGTAGTATTTGTACTTCAATATAATTTTGGTTTGTTTGATATTTAGTACTTAAATTATGGTTTTATTTTTTTAATAATTTTAAAATGGAATTGTAGTAAATTATTTTTTTGGCAAGGAATGAAGCAAATAAAGATAAGCATTACTGTTAATACTGCTAGAGCATTTTGTTACAAACTTTGCATAAAAACTGTAAGATTATAGTTGAGAGTGCTGTATTTCTGCTAAAAAATGTTGTTACAACCGTTATAAATGTTACAAACTTTACAAAAGAACTGCAGAATTATAGTTAAGAGCTCAGTACCATCAGCTTCATTTGTTTTGTAAATTTCTTGGTATAGTTTTTTTTTTTTTTTTTTTTTTATATAATTCCAAGTGTATGGGATGAACACCCTAACTGCTTTACACAGAGATTTGGTTATATATAAATATAACTATACGGTAGCAATATTTCAATTTAATGTAAGGTATTGTAGTGTAAAATTGCAGTACCGTACTTAATTAAACACGAAAAGGTTATTCACCTAAGTTACTGTCAAAAGTGTACAAAAAACAAAAAAAAAGTATTACCATTTCTGCATGTTTTCTTTGTGCAGTACTGCGTTTATGAAAACCTCTACCTTATAATAAAAGTTATGTAGGTATGTAAAGAATGCGAGTACAAGATATCTAATAAGAGGTCGCGTTTACATAGAACCCCGCATCAAAAAAAAATGTATAGAATGAATTCTGAATTAATTCATATAGCTTATAAAAGTTGCATTCGAGCATTGGACAAATTTTTTATCATTAAATTACTATTAAGGAAAGCTAAAAATAAAATAAGATGACCATACATTTGAAAACAACCACAAAGTTTATGTAACTTCTTCAACACGGTTTTTTTTTGTTAAATATAGAATCAGTTCAGTATTAAAGGTTGTTACGTATATACCGGGTGTTCTAGAGCATGTGTATCAGCTTTTTAAGACGGAACGGACATTTTAAAATTTGTAAAAAAAAATATTAACTAAATCAAGGGTCTTTTAACGATTGCTGAAATTTTCAACTTTCGGGAAGGACCACAAAAGGATTTATTAAGCTCGAAATTCGCCAAAATCGAGATTTTCAAATGGAAATATGTACTTTTTTATTGCAAATTTGGATTCTACGATAAAATAAAAAATAAATTATTTTTGAAAGTAGTCCTGGCACGGGGACATAATACTTCTTAAAAAATTATTGTTATTTCATCAGTATTTTGAGTGGTATATTAAAAACACATATGTATGTGTCGCATGTAATTAAATAATATATTTACTAAAAATGTAGATACGAATATTACTGAATAATAAAAAAATTAAAACGAATTTTTGAACGAAATTGAGGTTAAAATAAAAGTAGAATAGAAATAATGTGACATATACTAGGTAAAAATCCTTTAATTAGTCATTTATTTGGCTATTCAAGAACAAATTTGTTCTAGGGAGTGCATTTTAAAATCTAACTTTTTTTATAGGAGTTAAAGAAAATCGGATTGAAAGCAAATGAAGTAATACGAACTTTTTAGAATTAATGCACCTAACTAAAGTTACTTATCGGTATGGATGGTATCAGACTTACCGTTTTTAAGTAATGGTGGCTCAAACTGAAAATTTTGGTATAGAAAACAAATTTTTTTTTATAAGAAACGTTAGTTATCTCCATTATCCATTATCATTATCCATTGTCATTATCCATTATCTACCATTATCTACATGTTCGTCACACACAACTTTCATGTCAGATTTGCCGCTTCAAAAATTCAAATACCGCGTTTTTTTTGTCTTTTATACATATAGTGATTGACACATTGGCATTGAAAAGGTTAAGATTTACCGTTGTTAATACTTACCGAATTCCAGTTTTGAATTAATATTTATTTTCAAGACTAATTTTCGTTTAATATTCAAAATTTATGATTAAAATAACCTAGCGTTTACTAACTATAGAATATATTTAAGATGGAGAAGGCGGTCTTCGACTGTTATAGCATAACTATAATAAATTAGAATAAAAAAGTCATGTTCCGTTTTGACATATTAAAAAATATTCATTCGAATCTTCAACTATAGAAAAGGCGATATTGTGTTAAATGTATATTTTTTTTTTGTTTATTTATTTCATTCTTTTCTCAATTGAGCCCAATCGCTCGGACAGAGTATATATGTATTTAAATACAACAAATAAAATAGTTTTTTTTAAATATCAGTGCACAAACAAAATAATAATAGCGTGGAAGTTTTCAAGACATAATAAAGAAATAATACATCTGGCGGATGGGAGGTAGGTATTAGTGGCAGCTGACAGTATGCCAATACACTTAGACCAGTAGGGTTCATGGTTTTTTACCAATCGGTGGATGTCTTAGATTTTAATGTCTTCAAGATCACCCTGCGAGTTCAGAAAGAAGGCTCCCAGATGGGTTTTCCTTTGAAAAAGACCAAGGCGTGTGAGTAGGCGTTAGACAGTGATGATAAAGACTAATGCAAATATAGAGTAGATGTTGCGACAGTGGCGAATAAGTGAAATAATGTCCAATTAACAGTTTTTTTTTTACTACGTAATATCTTTAAATTTTGTAGCATAATAAATCTTTTATTGAATTCACATCACTGTTATTATTATTGGTCACAGTTTGACGGTTAATTCTTTCAAATGTGTAAATGTGTATTTTAAGTATGTTTATGGGTTGTGACAATTCATCACTCTACTTGGCTCATTTTTGTCTTTTTTTTTGTTTTTTTTTAAACATTTTTTGAATTTGAAAGTCTTTTAATTTATTGATGTTAAAATATGAAACGCCAAGAATTATTATTTCATCTAATCTAAAAAATCAGGTAATTCTTCATAGCAATTTTATTTATTTTGTTAGTTTTTTAATTTATTAATGTGATTTTGTTTTTTTTTTATTTTTTGCTTGTTATAACAAATAAATTATAAAAAATGATTTAATTTGAAGAGAAAAAAAAATAACCAAAAAAATAAATTAAGAGTAAGTTTGGTATTTTAAACTAGGGAGTCAGAATTTATTTTTTTTTCAACATTTTTATTTGTTTCCTTTTCCAAATTATCTGTCCATTTTATTGGCAATAGAAAGAGTGTCAATATATTCATAGAAATTCCCCAGTTTTAAAATGTTTATCAAGTATTTAGATACCATAACTGCAAACTATTGAATACTGAGTTGTATCAGAGTGATACAAAAGCAAAGAAAAGCCGTAGCTATATTCGCAAGAAGTTAGTTACAGATATGAACCGATGGAGTTTTAGATTTTATTTCCGGGCTATGCACCAAGGATGGGGCTACAGGACAATGATGATATTGATAATGATATTGACAAGCCATTTTTGATTTTGATTTAGTTTTTACATGCATAGGTATTTAAAACTGACGGGTTTAGAATTAGAGTGGATATTGCTTAAGCGTCCGCTCGAACATGAATCAAAAATACATTTAACGAGACTGATCAAATTTTCGAAAAGTAGGTAATTTATAATCAAGTATATCACTACAGAGTTCTATAAAAATGGGCGGTATATAAAGTAAATGTAGAGTTATAGATACATAACAGTAATGGAAAATGTAAACAGTTTCAGATTTTTAAGGTCGTCTGCTACCATTTACCAATTTCCAAACCATTTAATAAGACTAATAATCGATATGATATCCAACACAGAATTCAGAATATTGTAATAATTTACACTTATATATTGGACTTGATCTGTACCTAGACAAACAATGGCAGCCTAATAAACGATGGATTGCCAAAATTAATTGGACGTCCTTATGTTTAGTCATAAATTTGTTAATTTATGTTTTCACACATGAACAATGCAAAGTAAGATATTGCGCTTGTTTTTAAGTATTAAAAATTATTCAGATAAGATATGGTGCCGTTCGGAATATTTGCATATATTTTTAGATTCTTATTGGATTTATATTAACATTTTAAATGTTATGAATGTATTACAATAGCCAAGAACTCAAATATTGAAAACAAATTTGTGATTAAAAATGGATTACAACAGGGCACCGGGACACTCAGTGATTTACTTCTCATTATATTTGACAGAATTGTTGAAGCTACTTGACTATTTTAAGGGTCTCAATTATTCTATAGCATTTGTCGATAATCAAATTATTTATGCTGCCGTCAATAGAATCGAGCAAGCAACAACAAACGTTTAGAAAGAGTCCAATCTTACTATTGATTATTTCAATATATAGTTGATCAAACTTAGCGTAAATACACTTTTGATAAACCTAACAGTACCATTAATAAAATTCTGGAAGAACTTTCAAATAAAAGCTTTGAAGGGAAAATTTGGGATAAAAGCATTTATGGCTTCCAAAAAATGTTTCTATAATAAAATTATCAAAGAGTAAAAATGTTAGCATATTAAACTCTAGTCAAACATGTTATTTCACTGGGCCCATTTGGTTATCCCATTCGGTTCGGTTGGCGCAAGTCTGATGAAGAAAATAAGAACATTTTAACGACAATGCAGCAGAGCCTACGTCAATCTACACAGAAAACCCGAAACGTACAGAAACATTTTTATTTCAATAAATGCGTGTACCAAAAATCAAATATCACAAGGTTCGATAATTTTTTCCTAAAAACTATTCGTAATCATTTCAATAGGTCTTTGATTACAATGAAAAGTACTTTAATATCTCATATATAACTTACCATAACGAAGAATATATTAAAAACAGCGTAAAAATGGGATTTATAACACCCAAACATTTTATTTTATTTGATGCTGAAAGGTATATTCCAAACTATGAGCACGCCACTATAACAGATGGGCCAATGCAAGTGCATAGAATATAATCCTCTCATTATAAAGGCAAATTCATTTAAATATGAAATATGTTTATTCCAGAAATGGATAATAAATTTTGGTGAAAAAAATTTTTTACAGGAATATCAAAGCAGAAATTCTGTAAGAAATTATTACTTAACAGTGAAATCTTGGAATAAATTATGCACATCAGAATGCTAATATTCTAAACTTTCTATTGAATTTTGCCAATATCTTCTAAACTGAAAGATATTAATCAATACTTTTTGTGACTCTGTATTGTAGACATGAAAATAGTCAGCTTTAGACGTTTAGACATTTTTTTAAGTAGACCCTTTGCATTTTACTGTTTTTAATATTTGTAGGTTATTCAGATATAACATTTTCCAGGTTCTAACCAAATAAGATCTTCATTAAACATTTTTATAATATTTATAGAACTAATTCAACATTATAGGCAATTTGAGTAGCGCAATTATTTCATTCTAATTGTTTTTTTTTTTCATAATAAAAATCTGTAATATTGTGCTCAGTAGAAGAAAGAATGAAGATGCGTTTAGACCACACAACAGTTTTATAATGTCTTAATAGAGATAGCGCGTGAAGCACACGTCATAAAATCATTGAAAAAATTGTTCACATTAGTTATGTTTTTATTATTTTTTTTTTTCATCTTCTCTATTTGGAGGTCACAAAATGATTTTTTTTTTAGTTTAAGTTTTTTGCTTTTTTATTTTTTATTTATGAAATATGAACACATTTACAATTCAGAATATTAACGTGATATCGATAGTTCTGTATCAGTTCTGTAGTTTCATCTTTGTTTTTTTTTGTTTTATCAGAAACTATGTTCATTAGAAGAAAATGTTCAGTTTAAGCGGAGAAGATTTTTAGATTAAGGTTGTAAAATAATAAAAATATTTTATTCTGATGTTGTTGTTGTTCATCGATGTTTTAATTTAACGTTATATGGGGGGCTTCTCTTGTTAAAAACATACGATAAAAACTTTTTTTTAAATTGTATGAAATTAACAAGATTGTGGGATTATTATTATTATAGATGGATAATTATGACATTACGAGTCTACAGATATTTTTTTTTTATCAGATTCAATTAAGTATATTAATTACAGAACTATTTATTGTTGATTGTATCAATTTTTGAGCATGGATTCAGACATTTCTCTGTGTGATTTAGTACTTCACAGATCCATTAATAGTTTTTTTTTTGGAAATGAGCCACGTGACCAATTTCAAAATTTAAACATGAATTGTTATCAGAATTTTAATTATTCTAGATAGATAAAAGTAGTTATTTTACTACAACACAATTAGCTATTTTTAGTGATAGGTTTGTTAGTAGAAGTACATGATGTATAAAATTGGTGTAACTAAATGTAAACCAAATATAAACTAAACATATTATACTAAATAAACTCTTCGAACATTTTCTTCATCCAATTTTCAAAGCGATATTACTACTAAGTTTTGACTGTAGATTGAAGAAAAAGGGGAAGATTTATATATCCGTTGTGGGTGTTCGTCATCATGATGTCAACTTTAAGATTATTTACGGCAGTTTGAAACAAAGATTTGGTAATTTTATTAAACTTATTAAACTGCTGACGTATGTATTTCAGTGTCTTTCGGCGTCTAATTTATCTCAGTCCTCTATATTTTTCCTCAGGCCTCCAACATATCTCAGATGGTTTAATATTTTATGGACGCTTTCAAAAATGCCGAGGCTTCAACCACTCAAAAATTTCTGAAAAATTATGAACTTATGAACTCTTCGCTCCAGCATTTCCGGTACTAACTATAATCTCTTTTGAAATGTTTCAATCTTCATTTAATTGAGATCTCAATTATATTATTCCACATATGCTCACATCTTTCTAGGTTTATTCCGTCTGCAACCAGAATTGTATTGAATATGTAGCCTTGCTTTTATTTTGTTTTTTTTTTTTTCGAATTTACCGTTATTATGAAATAATTATTGCTATCTTGTCTAATCGTATTGGCACATTCTCATCATAATATTTAATCTGTAAATTGAAAAAAGTATGGTAAAAATATCTGAACTATTTCAAAACCAATTTATGAGAGATATTTAAAAGAAGACGTAGCGAAATAAATATTTCTCCAAAAAAATTTAATTTTCAATTAAAAATTTCAATTTAAAATTTCACCTGTATATGGGGTCATATTAATATACAAAAATATTTAACTATATTCTCTTAGACGTATCGTATGAAAATAATATCCCTTAGATAGTATATTTTTATTTTTGTGAGCGCAGACGTCACAGTTTTAAATTGACATTATGACAAAAAAAAATTCTCAGTACTGCCAAAATAGTAAAATTTCTTATCCTCTTATCTTATAGGATCTTGCAAAAATACTTAATATGTTCTTCATCGCATCAGTGATGGGCCTAAGAGAATATATGGGTGTTAATTTATCAAATTGTCGTAACTCACCCATTGCCAGAATTAAACTTAAATGATTAAATTTTTTTAAATAAATTATTATACATATGCGGTTGTTGTCTAAGATAAAACAATAAAAAAAAATTATATAGTGCCAAAAATACATTTAAATGATAGAAAGCAATTCATAATCAAATTGAATCGAATTTTGAAGGGCGGGGAGTACTAGTAGAATTGTAAACGTCAGAATTTTTAAATAATGTGCTTTTAATTTGAAGGTTTAAAATCAAACTTTGTTTACTGACAAATGTCAGTTCTTCACACTTTGACAGTAATGAAATCATAAAATTGTCACACAGTAAAATAAAATTGCCCAAACGTTCGGATATGAAGAGGACATCAGACTTAAAAATTGAACTTACTTTTAATTTATTTATATAGTTTTCTAAAAATTTGAATTGTAAATATTGATATGTTGGCATACAATAAAATTGATGAAACCGCTAATTTTTTCTTTATTAGCTATATATAAGGGTAGAATTTTTAGCAAAACATCGAACACAATTCATTATTATGTATAGAGATCTGAATATATATTGCCTAAATTTTAATGAGGTTGATAAATGGGAGCATATTTAGTTTACATAACTAAACCATATCAGATAATTGATTCAAATTTTGACATATTTTCTTATACATCTCATACAAAAATATAGGATTCATAATTTAATCAAAATCTATCATATACAAAGAAATACGATTTATAATTGAATTAACATTACTCATTTTCTTCTCCAATTCAATTTATTTCCACTAAATTAAATTTCAATCAATATAATTTCTACATTTGGCCAATTAATAAATGCCGGTTCTTCAGAAATTACTAAATATGTCAACAGTTACATAAAATAAAAAAAAAATAATAATAATAATAACAAGTAATATGTATTTCAATATCTTTGAATAACTTCGCTAAAACCTTTTCTTAACCAAAATATCAATCTAAGGCGTCAATAATTTTTCACCTGTCTATCAAAATTTAAAAAAAAAAAAAAAACGTAAAACAAGAAAAATCAATAGTTTAGAAAAAAAAAAACATGAAAATTAAATTCCTTTATATTACCATTAACGAAGATAATTATTATAACACAGTTAGAAATGAACACATTGCATATACAAGTATTTAATACAAAAGTATGAAATACAAAAAAAATAATAATAAAAAAAAAATAATAATTTAATAATACAAGTTTGTACTGTATATGCAATTTTTGATTATCTCATATCACCTATCCACCAGAGAGTTGCGCGGTTTTAGTAACAAAAACTGAAATGAATCCTTATAAATTTGTTTATAATTTAAGCTGTTTTTCACTATATATACTACATACATATATACATATATTCACTATTATAGTACGTTTGTGGTTCATTGAAGTGATATAAATTAGCCACAAATAAAGATGTAAGACCCCGTAATAAAGCAATTCCAATATTATAACCAATTTATCATAATAGTGACCGCAAAACAGATTTGTTTATTAATTATTCTCTTCTCTCTCTTCTTTGTGCGTATATGCAGCACTTTAATATGTACATACTACATACTATACTTATATAGTTATAAATAGAAATACTCGTTTTTATATTTATTATACACATTTAATAACAGATTTGCAATGGATTAACTATGTACTTATATATTATAATATGGGATAATCTTATTAATAATTACATATTATATTCAAATAAATAATTTGATTTTGAAAAGTAATTTGAATTGTCCTCATTGAATAAATTAGACTATTATAGCATATTACTGTCTCAACAGTTTCATAACACTCCTGTGTTTGAAAACATCATATCCTAATCGTTTTCGTTTTTGCTTTTGTTTTAATTTTATAGAAATTTGGTATTTAACTGTTCTAAAGGTTAAAAAATTATCCTGACTCCTGATGTTATGTAACAGGAATTGAGCAATTCGTTACTCAGTGAAAAATATGATCAAATAATGTTTACGTATTTGATCATATTTTTAACGATACATTTTTTAGCCACCCCTTAAGCAAAAGTGATAAGATATAACTATACTATCCGTTTTAACTGTAGTCTTTCAAAGATGGAAAATGTCATTCGTTTTGGAACAAGTAGAAATGAAACATTATGTTAATTAAATATGGAAGGTAAATTATTACTTATAAATATAAATATATATATATTATAAGTATATATACACTTTTGAATATACATTAAGTGCAGTTATATTATTTTAGAGATAATATTATAATCGACTACATTCATCAATTCATGTTATCTGGCTAGAGCAAACGAAAGGTGGGATAAACTAAATATATATGCAACCTATAAGAAAATATGACCCTTGTATAACATCAATAAAGCCAAACAACTTTTAGCCCGGTCCTGTTCTGATACATATTACTCTTTATATATCAATATCAGTGCAGAGCCAGGATAAAAGTGGTTTGGTTTTGTTAATTTTATACGAGGGATATATGAAGAACAGTAGCTATCAGTACGGGTCGCTTACCGATAGGAATTCACGCTGACAATATTAATACCCATTGTCGTTGCTTCAAAAAAAAAAACATTGAACACTTTTCTTGCAGCTGCCTAGTATTCTAGCTAGAATCAGATCCCGGACTTTGAGTGAGACTTTCCCTGACAATATATGAATTATTGTGTAAAGCAAAATTGGTGATCTGATCAACCTTCTCAATTGCACAGGAGTGTTATAGTACTGAGCTTTTTGGGAGAGTGATAATGGTAACGTGATCCTCTAAAATAACCAACAACAACAAATAGGTTAGTCAAGTCATGGTATCAAAAAGGCACCATTTGTTAAATTCGAATTGGTTTTACCTACCTACCTACCTACATTTATCAAAGATTTTGACATTTAGAATTTGAGGTCACAGGAGGAGAGCATGGTCTTATAACGACTAAGAAAACTCAAACAATATTTAATTGCATTTTATACAACATCGATTCCGATTTAAGTGCACACCTAATATGCTTAAACTTTCAAACCGCTGCAGTTTATCTTTCGAAAACAAAAGATTAGGATTAAAAATGGAAATTTTTCGAAATAGTACAGCTCTGAGTTTTTGAAGCAATTATAGCTATTACGATCAAATAAATCCTTTAACGATTACTCTGAGTGCATTCGCTTGAAAACATTTACATTCAATGTCAATGTATAAATTTTTTGTTGAGCCCTTGATTTCGATACCATAATTAAAGCATATATTAGTTTCAGAATAAAATTTTAAGCTAGGATGAAATATGATTTCCTTCTGTTGATTGCAACTAAATCTAAACAACTACAACTAAAATTTTGAATTTTAGTTGTAGTTGTTTAGATTTAGTTGCAATATGCTTGCACCATCATGTTAATCTTTCGAGTATTTCAACTACATATAGTCTCAAATATTTTACTAAAACGTAATATATTGTTTTTATTAATATTTTAGCTTATTAAAATTAGAGGTTTAAATTTATTTCCTATGCTGTTAAAAGTGATGCGGATAAATTTGATTTGCGTTTGCTTTTAGTTCTCATCTTCTTTAACCAATTTTTTATATCGGACGAAGTTTCTTTGAAGTTTAATAAATCCTATTTGAGAATAAATAATTGAAGCTGTATTGGTGCAATAGTTAGAGCTAGTCCATTGTGTTTCATTGACAGATCTACTAAATAAAAGCAATAGAATTACGCTTCCTTGTAAAGCTTTTTCAATGTTCTGAGAATTTAATTCTATTTCTGTTAATCAAAATGTTTTAAATAATTCATACCAACTTACCAGACTTTATCGAACACTTGATTAATTTAAATTTTTTAAAATTGCCCCTAAAATACAAGTAGTATTTTAAATTTATTTTTTATTAGAGTAGAAATATTAAATAATTTTATTTACACCATAAATGTAGAAAACAATCCATAATAATTTTTTTTTTTTTGATACTTCTGACGGGTTGCAATTATAGTACACTTATGTATCAACCATAGTCGAAATGATTGTCATCACGTTGTTGAATTACCATGACCTATAATAACCGCATAAACAAAATGAGGAGAAAAAGGGAAAATAATACAAATGTTTTGGATAATTCTAGGATATTACGAAATTGGTATACATGTAGGGAAATTAAGTAATTATTTTAAATTAATTTATTTTATTTTATTTGATTTATTTATTTATAAATTATTTACAATTTAGATGTTATATGTACAAAAACCATAATAATATAATTTAATATAATTTTTATAAATAAAAACCTGAATGAATTTAAATGGAATAGTTTTTAATACACACATAACCCGAGTTACGTCGTTTCGCCTTAGGTTGTTTCGATATAACGTCCGTCAAATTTTATTCTAAAATATTTCGATTTACGACGTTTGTCTCACTATAACGTTACTTTTTAAAATTTTTTTTTTAAATTATATTGAATTTAGTTCATAGATATATATATATATATATATAATGTACAAATTAAATAGTTATAATAAAAAATTAAATGATACTTGAAAATGCAAAAATATGGAATCTTCCAAAAAAATGTTAGTTTTGTAACTTGCAAGTCAATGTAATGTTACTTGGAATATTTTGTATAGATTTTTGTGATAAATTCTGTAAGAATCACTTGCTTTACAAAATTTACGTGTAAGTTAACTTCTTGAAGTTTGTGTGTAATTGAATAAATTTGTGTCAAAATGTGCAAAAATGTATGTATGAACACGTATGTTTAATGTTTCGATTTACATCGTTTCGATTTATGTCCTACTTTTGGGGAACCAATTAGTGACGTTAATCGGGTTATAGGTGTACAATTAAAAATATAATTGCAGCCTTATAAAATGATGTTGAATAGTTACAGCATATACTGGTCAGTTCGTTAATAGACTTGGCCTTCTTCAAAATCCTTCTCCAAATAATCCTATTTTCTCCAGTTTCAGCTTTTGATTTCAGCTTCCTATCGTTCCAATTTTCCGATCTATAGCACAGCTTCTCATTCTTATTTTGTTCCATTGTTATTCCACATGCGATGGTACATTAGGAGGCACACTGTTTGCTTAAAAAATTGGGGTTATCAACTTTTCCGAAATATGTGTACGTATATGTGTACATTATATAAGCCAGATTCTGAATTTGGGAGAAATTAATATAAGATTTTATCCAAATCTTTTCTTTTTACTCGTATTCTTGATAAAGGCGGATAAGTCAGATTTTGTAACCAACCATAAGATATATGGTAGATCTTTTTGACGGGTCTAAATTCATGAACCCAACTACGGTTTATTTTTTTTAATTTTCGAACTTATGTTATTTTTCTTTTTTGTACTTATATCATAAAGTAAGTACAAAAAATTAAAAATAAATTTGTATTTATGTCATTTCTAGATTTTATTACTTATATGTCATATGTCGTCCGAAACAAATATTTTATGAAATCAACGCAAAAATGGGCAGGATATATAAAAACTTTAATTAAAATTACTTACACTGAATTAGGGGATTCAGAGGTAAATTGAAGGGATTTTCTTCGTACTTACGTAATTTTTACTTTGCGCACTTATGACTTTCTGACTTATGTCGGAGCACCGCTTATAGGTTAACTAAAACATAGAAACTAAAGAAATTGTAAAAATTTGCCATAAAATGACCCTACAGTAATTCTGGGTACTCGAAATTCATTTAGGGTAGCTGGGGTAAGTCAAAATATATGATTAATTTCACAGCCAACCATAGATTATTACGGATCGAATTGCTATGGATCCCGTGACATCTGTCTGTGATTTGATTTTCATAAATGTATAAAATATGACATTTTATTTACGGAAACGTTTTTTAATTAGGTTAACTGGGGTAACTAAATATGAATGATTCATTTTTTACCCCAAATATGTTCCTGAATCATTGTGGATGTCTTCTGGGCTTGGCAGAGTGGTTTGAGCCAAAAACATTTTAATGTTCTGTATTTTTTTATTATTTGAATTAGAATAACTAATTTTTTTCTGGAATCTTGCAGCTAAGTATTATGAGTTAGACACAAATACGAACACTCAAGCTATTTTCGAATGTATTTTTTCAACAATTCCAAAATAATTCTAAATCTTTCGTAGAATTTTATGACAGTTAGTACAGTGACTAAGTTAATATAGAGTAGTATAAGTTAACTAACTTAGTATTTACGGTTCAAGAATTAGTATTAAGAATTATGATCAAACGGAAAATTAATGGTAGATCAAAAGATGGTACTGTATTCCACATTTTAGACTTTAAACTTTAGAAATTAGAATGTTAAAAAAATGTTTATATGTAATTCACAGTTCTGGTTCGAAATTTGTCAAAATTGCTGCATTGCAATGAAAATTGACATTATTGATTTTTGAAATAATACTTTCAATTTCGGCGAAACAATTACCAGACATTTATACAGACATACCATATTTACATATAAACAGAGAGGCTGATACACTTACACTAATTAAATTAATTCATTTTGTTAAAAAAAATTTACCATGCCTTTTCTCATTTCTTCTATGCTTCTGTTGTCACACAATGCATGAATGAAGCGAGATGTCCTTGATACTTAATACTTCAAGGCTTTCTTTATTTTTTTCCTTATGAATACCTGTTTTTTGAAATATTTGGAAAATTCTGTTTAAAAAACTATCTGGTCTTAATTAAAGTTAATTTTCAAATTTTTCGCTCATTTGAGTTTACTGTTAAACTGGTACTTTCAATATTAAGAGAATTTTTAATATAAAGAGGAAGAGAATAATATTTCCAATTTATTCCATTATACGAAAACGACTACTATACAGTATCTTTCCCTATAATTTTAATCCTAGATTACATAGGAGTGTTTTCCATTACAAGTTATTATTTTATATTTCCGTTTATCAGTTTGTAGGTATATATGTAATAACAACTTTTTATATATTCATCCTAATTTATACTATACAACATTTTATCACTAAACCTGTATACATTATAAATGGAAGATTGAAATCTATAATCCCATCAAAGTTTTTTTGTTTTCATACTAGAATGAAAACTTGATTTTCTTTCTAGGTTTTTCATAGCTGTTTACTTTTTTGTTTTTATTTCTTGGTTTTTTTTTTATTTTTTTTTTTTTGTATTTTTAATCTTTATAAATGTGTCAATACAGAGTTGAGGTGTTGATAGATTTTTAGTTGTTTGAAAAAAAAAAAAATAAATAAAATAAAAAACCTTTATGACAAATCATGTCATGTATATACAGATCATAATATGCGGGATGTCGTGAAATTAAAAATAATTATAACAACAACTAACGACATATTGGATAGTAATTGTATTTATAGATTTTTATTTCATTGATATCTCATAATATTGGTTGATGGTTTTTTCATTTGAAAGAGAACATTTAAAAAAAAAAAAATAATGATAAAAAATTTAAAAAAAAAAAAATGTACTGGGAGTGAAATTTGAAATTTGAATTGTGGAAATAGAAAATTTTTGCGGCTTTGAAATTGAGAATACCATACAATGTTTACAAGAATATATATAAGTAAAAAAAAAAAATATTAATTGAATTAATTTATAATAGGTGTAAGTTATAAATGTAAATTAGGGTGTACCTTTGTTATTATTTTTTCAGTTAATTTCAGTAATTGCTGATACTGAGTTGGTATTGAAGAAAATTTAATTTAATTTTATTTTATTATTTCAACTGCATATCGTCGCACCTTAGTACTTGTGTGTCGTATACGTTTTTTTCGTATACACTTTCTGACCTAAACCTTGATTTGTATTAAGCAAAATGTGATCTTTCGAATAATCTTGCCAGAGTTTCGCTATCTATCTTCATTCCAAAGATACCAATTGCAAGTTTGTCGTATATTCAAAATTGCAACTACTTGTTAAACCTTATTTGTCGTATATGCCATAACATTTATTATGAATGACAAATTTGCATGTTAGTCAATAGTATATTTTATCAATTATATTTTATTTCCTGTTTATCGTATACCACACATAAAGATAATTTTTTGTCGTACCATACATAAATATAATATTTCGTATCCTTTTCTAGTAAATAGCTATTACAATACAATAAACTAGTTGTGCTTGTTCAATGTTATGTTATTATATAAAATAATTGAATATGGATATATATATAAAGAAAAGTACTTAGTATGTATAAACTATATAATATGAAATTTTCTAAAGTACCATGTTTAGAAAATCAATACCTGCTCCGCATATAAGTCAAGAGTTATAGCTGCTCTGAGCTACTAAATTGATAATACTTACACCAAATAAATTTTAGAGAAAAAGTTAAATTTCAATAGCAATACTGAAGATCTAGATGGCTTTATAAGGAAACATACTGCGGTACATGAACCGAATTATAAAATGGAAGATCAGGGAATAATATAGGCAGTGCTTTAAAAATTATTTTAGGAAAAGTACTTCAAAATAGGTCTAATATCAAAAATTTTGTTCTCTGGTTCGACTCATATGTGGCACAAAATAAATATAGAAATTTTAACTTAAACTATATTGAATACAAATACTCCGAAAAACGACATTCGCTTATGCAAGAAGTCGATTGTGAGTGTGCATAGCACCATTGAATATAATTTGAAAAGAATATAATATAGCCCTTGGAATATCATATAGCAATGTACTCTGTTTCCTTAATAAAGCAAATGTTAAAAATGAATTATAAGAAAGTTATTCTAGTAATAAAGCAAATGTAAAGCACAAATTTCTTGAGTTATAATATTGCCTCAACAAACTATAACTGGTTGCCATTAAATAAAGTAAAAAGTATATTGTATGGGAGGCAAAATTTATTGAAATTTAACCATAAATCTTCTTTTGTTGATACTTTTGATATTAAAAACAGAGTTTTTAGAGTCTAAAGGAAGATCGGACCAGAAATTTTATCGAAAACTACTAACGTAAAAGTGAGTGTAATACGAGTTTAAAAAAAAAGTGTCTAAAGACTAAATTAGTATTCACAAAAAAAAATAATATTCGATTTTTATTAAAATATTTTTTGTTTTTTTGACGTATGGTAGTCATACAAATTTCCAATGCTTGTTTGTCGTATATGATCATTTTGAAAACCCGTTTATGCAAAATAATTCTACATGGTGAATGAGAAAACTCTTGATTTTTGTTTTTTTTTCTTTTTAATTAAAAAAGTAGCATACCATATATTGGCTGGAAAAATGTCGCATATGCACCATAAATTAGCGGTTGTTAATTATTTTTGCATATACAACAAATTTAAAAATATTTAACTTCAAAAGTTTATTATCCAATGCAAACAAGCAAGTAAAAATATTGGTATTATTGACGCTACATTACGTATTTTAACTTTAAACTTAATTTTCCAAAAATGATAAAATATACTTATACGACATTCAAGTACTAGAGTGACGTGACGACTAAATGAAGATCTAGAAGATCTTTTATAAATATTCAAATTTTTTTTTTGCTTGATTATAGTGCCGAAATTCTATACGAAATAATGGTCAGTTCCTTTTACATTTAATATTGACATTATGTAAGAGTTTTAAATGTTTAATCATTAACAGACAGGATACTCGATTATTTCCTACTCCTTCGATCATCAGGATCATTCTCTCATCTTTGTCTAGTTTATTTCGAAGTTATACAATTTTTAGGGTATGTAATTAGTTTTAAATTAAAAAAAGTTGTCACAATAAGCTAATTTCTGACTGCGGCGATAAAATAAAAAAATAAAATAAAAAACAAAACGTATTGGAAGTGATAGTGGGGCCAGACCTCTATCCGTTATATATATTCAAAACTAATCTAATCTAATTTTGAATAATAGCTAATAGATGTTAGATTTATGGCAGAGTTATATTGTTTTTATATCATTATCGATTTAAAATACTTAATATAACTACCACCATTAGAAGGAGTTGTGATAAGTATAGGTAGGTAGATGAAGGTGGTTAATTGTTTAGAAAATCAATTAAAACTTGATTGTGCCTTTGTTATGTCTATTTGTTGTTGGTGATTGTTTTATCACTCTCCAAAGGGAATCAACCCTGATCAACCCTGTGCGATTAGATCAACCCTGATCTTAGAAACATTAGATCAACCCTGTGCAATTAAATAGATTGATTATATTACCAATTTTTCTTCCCCCAACAATTCCTATATTATTAGATGAAGTCCCATTTAAATGTGTAGAATCTGCTTCTAGCTAACCCTGGTAGTTGTAGTGTGTTGGAAAAAAAGTGTTCAAAATTTTCTGTCTCGTTTTCTTTCTTGCAACTGCGACAATGACAGTTGAACGGTATACCCTGCTTAGCAACGGGATTTTCAATCACCCAGCGACTCATACTGATCGCTATTACTCTTGATATATCTGCATTTGAGTAAAATTGGTTTGGTTTTGTTGATGTTATGATAAAAAAATATTATGTTTATAAGTAAATAACGGACACTCTAATTTAAAAAATATATTTATAATTGCATAGTATATACATATAAGTATACATAATATATAACTTTGTGCATAAATAAATGAAAACCTAGAAAAAATATTAAATTGAGTTGTTTTTTTTGGTTTACATACTTTGATGAATTCTGTTTTATTTAGAATGATTTATAATTACGTATCGCAATCTATCTACTAGTACTAGTGCTTGTATCTACTAATATTTGATAAAACTATTTAGAGTTATTTAATATAGATGATTGTAATAAATAATTGGATCACTGCACATTGAAACAGAATTTTATATTTATATTGAACTTGAAATGAGTTAATAGATTGAAAATAAAACGAAAAACTGCTTAAAAAATAGCATAGAAGGGCAGGAAAGGCAGGAAGAAGAGAGAGTAACATATTGTATACTATATATTAAGATTTATCTTGAAATTATCTTTATTTCCAGAAGAGCACAATAACTAATTATCATGACTAATATCCTAATTATCATTTATTATCGTTACCTTTATTCCCTTCGTGAATTGTATTATAATGGTTAAAATTTGGTTGCTATTGCTATCTTTCCAAAATGTTACATGAATATCCATTCATTAAACTTTGCCGATAATATCTCAAAAATGTCTTATTCAATTTTACTGGTAAAAATCAAATCAATTTTTTAACATATTATCATATGAGAGTAAAAACATTAAAATGTCAGGGGCGTATTGAAATTTTTAGTCTATTTTATAGTCTTAGAACCATTAAATTTTTATTTGTACACAACGATTTTTTCTTAGAATTAAATTTGTTTTTTATTAAATCCAAAAATCGAATTAAATTAAATAAAGAATAATTCCGAAATTTGATATTGAAAAGTAAAATTTGACACTGTGCAATTTGATAGTTTGCTATTGTTATGTATTTTGTGTTCACCACAATTATCAAATTTTAGTTTATACATTAGAAATCTGTTTCTAATATAAATTTATAATGACCGAGCGATATTGGGCAGTGATTATGTCATCCGACTACTAATCAGAAGGTGCCGGACTTGAATCTCGTTCAGGCAGGGATGTTGTTAAAACTTTTTTCACTTTTTCTTGCAAATTAATTTGACACACAAACTGGTTGTCACTATAAATAAAAAATTTAACTATACTATTATGAAGACGAAGTTGATATAATATGTCAAAAATTGTATTTATGTTATTGTATATGTAGAGAATTAAACATGGCATAATTATGTTATATTCTAAATGTGCAACCCTGCACATCTAACCTTGATTTAATTTTTGTACATATTGACACATTGTAATTTGTGAAATAAATAGTCATAATAAAGCATTGGACGAGCCAAGTCGTCACAAGATAATACAGTATGTTATTTTGTACGGCAATTCTCAGCGTAAAAGTATAGTTAGGATATTATGTAGATACAGTTTAATTAATTCTGGAAAGAATTAAAAGCTTCAGCATGGTTCTGATATATTGTGGAATCGAAATTATGCTTTAGTTTCTTGCTATTTAGATTAGTCTACGTCGAACAAATTACTATATACTTAATGTATTTATTTTATTAGAAATTCTGTCATCTAATTCTGAATTCTGAATTCAAAGAACTTAATGTATGAATTACAGAAACTCATCTATTGCAATTCGTTAAATTACTGATAACATTACAGTTCCTGTCACATAATCATATTGCTATCAGAACACATCTTAATTCTGAATAGTTTTTTGAAATAAAGTCTAGGGTTAAATCGCTACATTATTAAGGAAGTAAACGCTTGCTATTATATTCGCTTGGTTATATTGAAATCATATATTTTGTTCGATTTTGATTTCATTTGTGTGTGTATGTATTATGTTTGTATTATTATTAATTCTTTTTCAGTTTTAATTTGTGTAATGTATTAATTAATACCATATGGGATAGTTTCCAAAAACTATTACAGTCTAAAGCCTTTCTTCAAATTCTTAATGTTGATTTGTTGATTGAATCAGGGACATTACTTTTGGTTTATTGCAGGACAAAGTCCATGTAACAGTAATATATATTCAAAATTGGTAAGTCCATAGATAAAAGCACAGACAGATGTAGTATCACAGATAGTTACATATTCTGCTTACATGAAGAGGATTCCTTCTCTAAATGTGTATTTGAGTGCTATGCCATAGCTATCAAAGTAGGTGTATAAATATATCCAGGCTTGATTCACAAATTGACATTAATGCAATCATATTATTCGCCAGGGTCTCGAACCTGAAATTTTAAGCGAAAAAACGAAGAAGTACAATAGATCTGAAAAAGCCGCATCTATATAAAATACTCGTCAGATTAAAACAAATATATGTATTTGAAAAATAATACTATTTAGGAATTTACTCTATTCAATTTGACCATTATTTAAGATACGACACTGATACATATATACTTATATTGATAATACACCACTGGTTAAATCAAAATATCTTTAATGATGATGATTTGAACAGTGACAAAAAACATGAAAATTTATTAACCCAATGATAATGATGATGATAATGCATTCAATCAAAAATGCAGATTTTGTCCATTTCCATTATTACGAGTAGATCATTTTTATATGACTTAGTTTGCGTGTGGCTACCGATATTAATTTTTTTTTTTTTTGTATTCCTTTTGTGCTTTTGTTTATTTTGATTTTTTATGTATTCAAGATACATATTTTCTAGTGCAACATATTATTTTATTAGCGGGGGGATAACTGACTAATGAATATAACAAGCAATTGGGGAAAATGTAGAGATGAAAAAATAATATACATGATTTTGAATTTTTTTTATTATTTATTTGTGTTTTTTTTTGGATTTAAATGAGATTATGATTTTTTTTTTAACCCACTGAAAAAATTCTTATTTAATGTTTTTTGTTGGCTCTATGAGATAGTTTTTAATGAAATAAGGTCTTAAGTATTATTTTGAGTATAAACTTTTATTTTGTAAAATCATAAAAAATGTTATTAAATCAAAAATCTAATATAAATGTTCACAATTTCGTACACTATCTATTATAGCATTTATAGAATCCGGATCCGATACAAAACGTTCGAAACAATACATGGACCCAAAGAGACCCATGGATATCACAAACCTCAAAGGATTTGGATGACCGTAGGGACGGGATTGCTGACCGTAGTTCCTTAAAGAGAAAAATTAATGCCGAATTTAAGCAGCATTAAAAAGAAGAATTAGGTTTGCAGTATAGATTAGCACATAAGGTTGCACAGCGGAGTGTGAGACGTGACAATTGAAAAAAAAATAGAAGATCTTGCAAAGGAAGCAGAGAGTAGTGCAAACAGAGGAGATGTCAAAACTCTTTACAAGATTATAAAACATAATCTTTACAAGATTAAAGAGAGTGAAAGGTTGTTGGTATCTATGAATGATCAACTCCGAAAATGGCAGGAGCATTTCTGCAGATTGTTAAACGAATAATTCGTACAACAAAATGTATCGACAAGATCACCTATACCAGCAATGCGCAGATCATTTAGGGGTATCGATGTGGAAACCCCAAATATTTATTTCCGCCCTATGCCTCATGGATGGGGTTACAGGACAATGATGATGATGTTGATCTATAGAAAGGTTAATAGAAAGCTAATTTAAACTAAAACAAACCTATTTGAGAAAATGTACGGTTCGTTTTTTTAACTATTCCAAAACTACTGGGAGACTAAAGTCAAATTACACAGGTAATCGAAAAACATTAAAAAATATTAAGACCTATAAACTGATATAACTACAAATAAAATCCGTTAATGAAAACCTGATTAAAATAGGAAATACATCCCGATCGATTTCTTTTTCGAAGTAGGTATCTTATAAGATTGTTATAAATCGATTAATTTACTATATATAGATAAACAACCCTCTTCAGCCTTTTGGTCAATATTAACACCTGAAATCTGAATTATTGAGTATGGTACATTAGGATGAAAGGGTATAAGATCTTTTTAATCTGTAGTTACGACTATATATGGTTATTTAGTTTATAAATATGAGACAGGGCATCCCCCAGTGATCACCATACCAACAGAACTATATCAAATCATATCAAATCGGTGTACACATACAATATTTTAAGAATTATTGTCCATTCGTCTTAAAAACTATTTTTGGACAATATTTTATTAGAATATAATTTCAAAAAGCCATTTTAAATTATGAATCAGATGAAGGGAGATAAAATCGAGTTTATTTTATAAGTTTTAAGGTATTGAAATGAAGTGGAGCCCCATTGTAGCCGCATATAAAATTATCAGATTATATTTTCGAAATTCAGTCTTTTTCAGTTTATCGTGACCGGAACAAATAAATTGATGACATTTATTTCTCATTATGGAAAATATTTTTGCATGATACTATTTGGAAGGTCGATTTTATTAAATAATTTTTGATGATAGGTTGTTTTATTTACAACTTTAGTTTTGTTGTTATTATTTTTAAATTTTATTGAATTTGTAATTTTCTGAAATTTGTTTTTTTTTTTCTTCTTTATTTTGCTTCTGATTATAAAATATTGAGGATCTTAGTAAAAAGGAAACATCTGGTAAGACAAATTCAAATTTAAGATATTTAAAAATGTATATATATATATAAAAAAAGGATCATAATATGTAAATTATGAAATGAATATGTAATGAAAGTGATTAATAAAAGTATGGGATTGAAAAAAATTAAAAAAAGAAAAACGAAAAATATTTTTAGAGGATTTTTTAAAAATTTAATTGGGAAGTTATTTTTGTTTTATTTATTTTAAAAATTTAAATATTAAGCAGCTGGATTATTATTTAGGAGTTTCGTCAAATTAAATAAATATATCTGATGTTAAGTTAAAATTTACTAAATATTTATTAGATACTAATGAAATTTACAGGTAATGAATTGTTTTTATAGTATATAAGAATTAAGAAATATTATTCATGATTATATCTGTTAGGAGATTGGTAATTTTATTCCAGTTGCTAGGTAAATAATTGTATGTCTAACTGATTTTCATTTGATTGAGTTATTATGATTTTTCACTATCGTGTGTGTAGTTCTGTCTGTACTAATGATAATATTCGTTTAGTGATAAATAGGGAGAAGTAGAATCTGTTACCCAAATTCGTTTAGATTTGAATTTTTTTTCTTTTGTCCCACAGGATACAGAATAGAGTCCAGCAGTACAATAATGAAATATAATGTGATCATCATGGATGGTTAACCATTATCTCATCCATAATAATTTTAACATAGGTCTTCAAACATAGGTCTTCATTTAGAGCAAAAATCAAGAGATTGAGAGAGCAAAAGACAAATTTTATTTGTCATTTGAAAATTGTAAACGAAAAATCAATTATATAATACCATTAAAACTTAACTGACACTATACAGATGTGAATAAACATCGTAAAAATCTTTTAAGAATCGCATTGTATTTGTATGTATATACAGTTTTTTGGTCGTATTTTAATTAACTGGCGCCATAATAAAAATTTTGACATTTTTGTTTTTATTTTTATTTTATAACTATTTTTGCAGCTAACCTATGTTTTAAAGGATACAAAGAAAGAAATAACAAAAATATTTTTGCCATGTCCTTCATCAATCATTTTCGATTGCACAGAAGAAAGAATTTTATATTTCTCAATGGTTTGATCTGATTTTTTTTTTTTTTTTTGATTTTTGTTGCTTTTTTGTATCATGAATTTATTTAGGTTTAGTTTTGTTTTTGTTTTTTTGTTTTAAGGTTATAGTTTTAATCCATGTCTATATATGAAGTGGTTTACTAAATGATGTGGCTAACTAAACCACAAAACTTTAAATAAAGGGTTTTTATTTTATTTTTTTTTAATAATGAAAGGATCTGTTAAATTATAAAGAAAGGTAAATGAATCTTTTATACCACAAACATCAGATGAATCAAAGGGAAATTAAAATTTTTGTTTTTTTTTTGTTTTTTACATTGACCTTTCAAATTAACTAAATTGTTAAATTGTATATGTATTTCTGGAATTAATTTAGGTTTCGGTAAGAATTCTATGACTCATTAAGATTTTAAATGTGAGAAAATACGTTTCGTATATATGTAAAATAAAGCAAAAATAACAAAGATATAAAATTTTGATTGAAGGAGAGTTCTTGATCGATGGGGATGATAGAAACGGTATTATTCAAGATTATATGCAACAAAGATATCATTCCTAATATGGTAGCATTGTTTTTACTTTGCAAAAACATAGTATTTATTTAGGCATGTTAATAGCCGAATAACTGTACTTTTTTAGTATTTTGGTAAAACAGGAAGTGAACAGAAATTAATTAAATAATTAACGGTTTTGATAGAAATGATTATAAAATTGTAGTCGAATAATGTAGGATTATTGGTTAAATCAGTGATTTATAAATTAATATTTTTTAATCAAAAAGACCTATTGTGATTAATCGAAATCGGTTCCGTATTTATGTGATAAAAAAATAACAACAAACAATTTTGAACAGTTTTTTTTATTGCGTAACAAGCAAACTAGCGATCTTTATTTTATATATCAACTGAAATTGTTTTTAAACTTGATCGTAGATATATAATTTCAACATAAAAAAATACTGCCCAGTTCTTAATGAAGTTGGAACAAAAAATATAAAAAAAAAACGTATATAAGTTCTATACGTTCTTAAGTATCATCTACACGTTTATATGCGTTCATACCCAATGAATCAAGACCCACCAAGCATCATTTCGAGCATCATTTTAAAATGCTGAAGTTGCTTGTATACCAATATTAACTTATAACATTGAAAAACTTTTTGTTTTTATTAGGTGGACTCAATAAGCAGTGTTGCAGAGTGCTAAACAAATTTTCTCTAAATATATACATACTCTCCTTCAGCTTTTTATTTGAGCTAATTTGTGCAATTTTTCTGAGATTAGATTCGGTTTGTAAATTTCAATATTAAATCGAAAAATTCTATATATCAATTGTGGCTTGTTAGTATTTAACAAATATTACTATTATTTTCGATTTTAGTCTCAGCAGATCCTACAGAAAAATATAATATTTAACATGTCTTGTAAATTTTTTTTTTATTCTTATAAAATCATTCACATGAAGGCTTTCAACAATATTTGTATGGATAAGTGTTATTTTAAATATACATTTAATATAACAATTGTCACTCATCGAATAATCAAGGTTATTTAAAGATTGGCTTATTTGGTCGGAACTGTATGATATTAGTTTTTAATATAATGTAAAAATAAGCCAAAATATTTTAACTACTAATTTTAGATATTCTGAATGAAATTTTCTAAAGGATTTTACAATAATTTATAAATTTAGCAAAATAACAAGTTTCTTACTAGGTCTAATAACTATATACATAAGCAAAAATTAGTAATTTATTTCGATTCTGTTCGGGACATGGATGTTTAAGTTAAAACTGTTTTATTAATTTTTTTAATATTGAGTTAAATGATAGAATTATTTGGTAATAACTGAAATCGACGTGAAGTATATGATACTTAAGAAGAATTGGTACATATAGAATAGGGATAGTTTTTCAGGTTTAATTATAACAAAAATTATTATGGATAATAATTATTATAAAATTTAATTATGAACAATAACAAACATAAATTATTAAACATTAACAAATTGTATTTATAAACAATTGTGGGACTAAATCTTACTCAGTAATTATTGTCGAAATCATACATTCATCAAACATATATGCATGAGTACATGTATGCAAATGTAACTAATAATACTTGTTTCCTTTGTGCGTATTTTAAATTTTAAATTGCAATTAGAAGTACTGTGATTTTCCTAGCTGATTATTTCTGAAAATTAAAAATAAAAATAAAACAAAAGACTAATTTGTAATTAATTTTGAATAATTATTATAAAGCTTCATAGAACCACCAGTAAATATTTACACAACATAATTGAAAGCGCTTCGAACATAATTTTAAACTTAAATCATATAGCATTAGCTTTCATATTATATGTACAGGCTGTTTTGTGTACATATACGATATTATTATTTTACAGGGTTATTCATACGACCGACAATTAGAGTATTGGTCTGATTTACGTTATAAATTAATAAACCTCCAGAAAAATTTGGAATTAGGTGGTCTTGAAGGTATTAAAAAGATCTATAAAGTCATTGTGGGATTCTAATAGATTTATTCATCAGATATTTTCTCCAAGCTTTTATTTCTATTACTTAAATTTTTTAGATATCGAATGAACCAAACGGGACCTTCATTTAAATATTTAACACGTGTGGTTGGAATTAATAATCTAAAGCAATATTATTCAATAACACGTTAAAATTCAGATAAATCAAGTTCTATATTGATGTTAGAAAATGAAGTTTCAAAATTAATTGAAGAAAAATAATTATTTAAAAGTACAAATTTTGCTTTAGAGAAGTTTAACCTATATAGGAATTAGAAAATGTGTTATTAGTGGGGTTGTTATAACCTTATGTGAATGGTAATTGTCAATAGTAACAAGAGTCAAAGTCTGATTGATTTCTATCAAATTACTTCAGTCCGAAGTAAAAATAAGATCCAGCCTAAATAATTACTTTTACTTGGACTTGTTGAAGACCAATAACATGAAATTTCTCCTTCGGAAATTACTTTTACTGAAGCTAAATATGACTCATCATTATTCATGTTCCAGCGTATTTTTGATAAGTTAAAGTCTCCACATATGATAATTTCGTCATCAAACTTTAACTAAGATGTTACAGAATCGTGTGGTGAATGTGGAGAAATATAACAAAATATAATATATATATATTATATATATATATATATATTTGTTCCGTAACTCTATTTTAGTTGTAACTAGTTCTAAAATACCAGCTAAAGGTAATGTTACTTCATTGGCATTGAATTCACTTTTCGCAGCAATAAGAATTGCTCCTCCTTTTGGGATGATAGTGTCAATTAAATGTTGATGTCCGGCTTTACATAAAATGGTATGTGAAAAATCGAAGACCTGAATGGAATTGATAAAGCTATGAAGCCAGGTTTCAGTTCATTTGTTTAATTTAAACTGTGAAATATTTGTCATATGCAATATTGTTAGTATAGTTATTAACTTGTCCCAAAAATTGCAATTTGTATCCAACTTTTTCAATTTTACAAATTGTAAGCTTTTAAACTAAAAATTAGAAAATTCTAGAATATGCTATATTCCATTCAAATGTATTTTGTGATCCACCCAAAAACGTTTTATTTAACTTAATCCCAACTACTCTCACGGAATTAAGTTAAGGGATAATTACTAACACATCAAAAATAAATCTGTGTGAACAAGACATCCTGTAAATGTATACATTTATATCCATAAAGTATGTATATATGTATGTACATAAAAAAAATACAAATTATTTAAATGTATTCATTAATTATTATTGATTAAATTGCATAATTTTCACACTATAATAAATATTCTGTATATTTAAACTTTATATACATTTACTTAGTCACCTTAAATATATATATATAGAAGAACTTTAAAATAAATTTATGTATATAGTATTAATTATTTTAGTTTATATATACACCAGCTATAAAAAATAAAAAATAAAAATCACTTAAAAAGTGTATTTATTTGCTGTTTGTTATCAAATGAGCCATTAATTTGCGCTCACCTGTGCCGTAAATCTTATTATCTTTCAATCAACCTATAACAATATCTGCAATAACTGTATGCCAACAACTAACATTCAGATTTGAAATTTTCCGCACATTTAATTTATGTGTTGTTTTTATTTGCTGCTGATATTGTTGTTGTTACCATAGTTGTTGTCTAATCAGATAAAGTTGTCATATTTATGCAATTTAACGAGTTGTGTATATGTTTTTTAACCAGTAGCTAAAATAGTTAAACTAAAAAAAATCACATTTCAAGCTACTGGTAAAAATCGGTTTCTATATTATGTATATATTATTATGTTGTATATATAAATTATATAGATAAATATGTGCAGAAAAGTTAACGTTTGTTATGAGGTTTGAGTTGAGCATAGATAAAATCAACAGAATTTAGTAAGTGAATAAAGTATATCGAAAAATTAATTAGTATATCTTGCAATGTTATTTTGTGTATTAAGAATTCGGAAATTAGTCCATTGGAAGTTATGTATCACTGTTTTTGTTTTTTTTTGCTAGATTATTTTACATGCCAGCATTTTTTATGCCTATTAATTTTTATCTTATACTCAACGGCGTATTTTTTGTTCTTATTCAACAACCTTTTAAGTGGTTATTATATTATGTGTATGGATTTAAGCTGTGTAGAAAATTACTGTTTTACTAATTTTATATTATTAAAACTCGAATTACGATTAAATGTTTAATTGTCCAACCACTGAATCAACTATTTCAAATTACATACAAGAGTTCATTTTCATTTTTGCAATGTTGTATTTTTAGCACTTTAAATACATTCATCCAAATTCCTTTGATTCAAAATCTTAAACGTCTGATTTTTGATTTACAATTCTCTCAAAAACGATAATTAAAAATGTTTAAATCAAATAAAAAATATGGTAGTTTCTAGTCAGATATCATTGAATTCGTGTATTAATATCAAAAATTATGCTGGTTTCATAAAATTGTTAAAATGTGAAAATCTGGTTAAAAGTAAGTAAATCTGTGTTATATCTGTACATATTTATTATGTGTATATATCTTAAAATACATGATTTCATTCAAAAGCTTTAAAAAGTTTATTTTTTATATATTATTTTTAATATAATAAAAAAAAAATAATATGTTAACGCATCGCCGAGAGTTGTCGTTAAAATCACAACTATTTTGTTCAAAATAAAAATCGACTCTAAACATAAGTAGCGACAGTTTGAAATTTGAAACATATTTATTTAGTTAACATAATTTGAAATGGAGTATGTTATGTGTTGTGAATTATAATTTGATGGTGAGATGCAATAGAAGCAGTATTCCGATACAGTACAGTACTCTCAGAAAGCAATTAAATAACACGGAATGAGCTTAGAATAGAGCCCACAAGGCACAAGAAAACCTACTCGTCCAAAGAAAATGTGGCGGAGGACCATAAAACAATAACTAAGAAAAAACAAACATAATGTGGGAACAAGTGAAAACAGCATCTAGCAATCGAGTACGATGGAAATGTCAAGTGGAAGCTTTAAGATCGCCTAAAAGGAGTAAGAAAAAAACATAGTACTCCCATTACAAAAATTTTTGAGAGCTTATTAAGTACAGAACATTGCATTGCAATATTTTTCAGTGACGCTCAATTTGGTTTTAGGAAAAACAGAAGTACCGAGAATCCACTAATAACGTTTTGCAGTGAAATTTACAGGGATACTAATTAGTTATAAATTCTGTAGTATTTTTTTTATCGATATCACAAAGACGTTTGACTCAGTGAGTCATCATTTACTTTCAGCTAAAAATTTATAATGCGGGTTTTTAGCTGAAATTAGGATATATTTTTAAATAAATTTTAAGTCACATCTTCATAATATGAAGCAACAAGTAAAATTGAATTTAAAGTTCAGTGAGTTTCTAAATATTATGTTTGATGTACCCGAAAGTTAAATATTAGGTCCTATTTTGTTTCTAATTTTTATCAATGCATTACTACAATAATCTTGCAAAGGTACACCTACTGCTTTTGGGGATGAGACTGCATTTTTGTACAACATTAATAATCTACTTGACTTATTTTGTGATTGAAATTTTGATTTGGACCTAATTTGGAAAATGATTTTTTGTTAACAAGTTAGTTTATAAGTAATAAAACTATAAAATTTATGCAATTTTATAATAATGGTCTCCCAGAAAATAACAGTGGTAGATTAAACTGTTCCATTTATTTTTTACTCATTTCAGTAAAAAATTATAATACTTTAGAGTTTATCAACTGAATTGGGTCGATGATTTTTTTTAAACTGTGTATAAACTAATAGTTAATAAATCCATTTACTAATTAAATATTCAGAAGAAGTGATTTTTTCATTTATTTATTTACATAAATATGTCAAGAAATTGACATAAGCTGTCACAATCATAATATTATTTTGTATTTATATTGAGACCAGTCAGAAAATGTATGGCTAAAATGAAAATGTATATATGTTTTTATTCTAGAATTGAAAAATTATAATTACTTAATAATTTTGTATCAATATTGTATAACTTGGAAATAAGTATTATTGATTTTTGATTTGCAATATTTTTCTAAGTGGGTTATTCTCATTTTTGCAATCAAATAATCAATAAATTTTATTTTACATTAGTATTGTAAGTATGAATTTTCGGTTGCATAAAGTATATAGAAATATTTAAATTTTTGCATCTATTATTCTTAAAGGTGAATATTATTTTTTATAAATGTGGAAAATATTTCGATCACACGGTCTCTAAACAGTAGTTTCTAATGTTGTAGTTCTTGTGCTTTCATAATCAAGTCTATTGTTCATTTGAATGATTACAATAAGCAATACATTTACTATGGTATATATTGATCCTCCCAAATACAACAATATATCCCCAAATATACCGCCATATATACAACAAAGTATTTTATCATGATACGTTTACAGTTAGTTGTAAGCACTTTATCATACAGTTACAAATTTTAATAAAATTTTTGATAGAAAAAAATAACTTTAAGCCATTAATTGTCACTAATCAATATTGTCAACAAATCTGTGGTAAATATTTTAGAATTAACAAATTAGATGTTCTTACATTCTTGACTGTATAATTTTGAATTTTTTCTTGTATTGTTGACATTTTCAAATTTTTAGTCAATTAATCTGTTAATGTGAAAATTTAATATAATTAGTTTAGCTCATTATTTAAAGATGTTGTATATATTATCTATCTATCATGAATATCTAAGCTAATACTATATGTTAGTTGAAGCTCAAGTATATAATAAAACCTATAATATCTTACGCGACATTTAGTATGGATACCGAAAATAGAACAGAGGAAAGCACGGTGCCAAACATAATAAAATACATATAATAGTATGCCTTGGGGCTACTGGAGCACTCAAAATGTGTCCTACTCTAGTCCTAGAAAGAATTGTGGAATTTTGGAAATATCTGATGAAGACGGTAGGAATAAAAGCCACAAATAAATTCAAATACAAAATACCAAAACACAGTATGATCCAGCAGAAAATTAAATTAGGAACCAAAGCAATTTCAATATCAGATTATATGACAAAAGCAGCAGCCGCTGGAACGTTACTGTCCTAACACCTGAAAGAGAAGAAGTCGAAGGTTTAATAAGAGGGTTTAGAAGTCGAAGGCTTAATTTTACCTCCAGGAGCTTCCGTATGGTATACTAATGTTTCAAAAAATCGGGGAGAAAACCGGTGTCGGCGTATTTGGAACAATGTTGAAATTTAGCGCGGCACTTGGCACATATCCCACTGTTTTTTAAGCTGAAATCTATGCAGTAGGTGAATCTAATGAATTTTTTGATAATGACATGGCATCAATACGAAAAATTGTTTTTTTCTGCATGTCAATATTTTACTTTACAAACTAAAAATTCATTTGGACTTGCAGATATGTCTGCATTGCTATTGGTCAATTAAAAGCATTACGAGCTGGCTAATTCAAATCACAAACCATTTTCATTTACCATTTTTTTTTACCATAGGTACTTAATTTCTTGGGTAATTTGAATTGTGATTGAAAAAATACTTATAATTTGAAATAGCATCATATTTTATTGATTTTATGATATTTGGTTCTTGTCTTAAATATAAAGTTTTCCTTTTTTTTTAAGTTAAGCCAAACATTAGGTTTTATAAAATAAATTTATGTAATTAAAAGTTTTTTTAAATGTGAAGTATTAAAATTTCCATTTCATTTTACTTTTAATAAATAGAAGAAGTTCGATTTACTTACTTAATATTCAATCTTGATACATAGACATTTTATGTCACCATTGAAAATATTTATAATATTATGTATATAAAATACATAAAATTATTTTATAAAAATAACATTTTACATTGAAATTTTGGTTGGTTTTTATAACTCACAGATGTACTATTGACATCTTCTAATGAGTTATAAAATCAATCAAAATGAAAATAGGAATTGTATAGGTAGTCTAACACTATAAATACCTAATGATGAGTTCTAGTAGTGTTATGATGGACGAAAAAATTCCAAAAATAATTAGGTTTTGAACGATACCTTTATACACGAATGCATAGCTTGGACTAATTGAAGATTCAGCAAAGCAAAATATGGGTTTGATCAGTAGGGACATTTTGAATAAATTTTCTAATATTACTCTAGAACCCGTTGTAGATTGATCCTATATGGGTTTAAAGCTCCGTCTTCTTAGATTGAATGTTTATGCAAAATTTAACTGAATATACATTATGTGATTTTCATTAATTTTTGCTTTAATTCATTTAATTTTATTTAGTTCCAATTAAAATTTTATTTTTTGTTTTAATATATAAAATCATAATATTTGACAACAATTTAGTTATCAATTAAGACGATTTAGTTATTAACTAAATTTTATTATTAAAAATAAAAATTATCATATAGTGTCAATGTAATATATGTCATCAATCGTTAATATTTTTATTGATTGTACATATATATAATACAACCTCGATTGATTCAAATTTAAGTTAAGTAGCCATATAGTCGCATATTTAAAAATATTGCAATTTTCTAATACAATATTTGCGCGTTAAATTATCTACGTCTAGGAAAATATAAATATTAAATATTAAATATTGAAATATGAACTAAATTTATAATTCATAATAATGTTATGAAAAAAAAAAAATTGTGTAATGATCAACTTTAACAACGAAAATAGCCCAACTAATTTTAGCTCTGTTATCAGCTATACTAACATTTAGTATAGTCGAAGGGCTTTGCAGAGGGAGACTTATATTCACAATATATTGAATTTCAAATAGATATTCAACATATAGAATCTATATTTATTTTAATTACACTGATCAAGGGACGCCAATTTCACATAATAAATTATAATTTATATACAAAAGATTAAGATTCACTAATATAGATTGCCCCAATTTTGTTTGTTGTGTTGTCAGCTTGATATAATTATGATTTCTTTCTATTTGTACATTTTTATGAATTTAAAATAATGAAGAAATATTTTTTTTATTTTTATTTTATAATATAATTCATAATATTGATTTCGACATTCTTTGCTACTACACAGGGTTTTGATATCAAGACCAAGTAAAAACTTACATGCTTTCTAGAAAAAGAAAAAGTAAATTATCATCGTTACAACTGTTTTAATTCTCACATTGTTTTTTAATACTAGATATTTTATTGCAAATATTGCAAGAACAACAACACTATCGCATAAAATCTATTCTTGTTCATAATAATTATGAGAATGGGTGCAAAACTTCTTAACAAAAAAGTAATTATTATCATTTTGCATTTTCGCTCACTAAAGCCAGTTTATGTTGCTATTGTTGTTGTTGTTGGTCGAATGTTTGTGAAAAGTATCTATTAGGTGTTTATGGTAATAAGTAGATTTAGTTATTTATTAAATTTAATATTAGAATTAATTTATGATTTTTAAAAATTTCACATTTTTAGTTTATAATACTTGTATACCGACGAACGATTCAGAATTTATGAAAAGAAGAATTTATCAGAGCTTAGACCTTTTCACAAACGCATAATGCAAGACATTAATGTCGTCATATGTTCATAAATGATTTATACATTATTGTTTACAGTTCATAAACTACGAATTGCAACAATCATATGACAAAAACATCCTTTAGCAAAACAAAGTCAGTTACGCATTATGAAATTTCATACTGCACAACATTTTTTCTCTTATCAGGTTTGTTGTTTAGATAGGGTGAAGGACAAGGTATTATCAAAATAAATTGCTACATTTTAATTGTAGGTATTATTTATTTATTTTAAATTTGCAACAAAATTAAAACCAATTAAAACTAAATTTTAAAATGCGTTGTTCTTAAATGTTAATAAATGATTTTAGTGTGCCCGGTATAAACTAAAATCATATGACTATAATTCAACCTTGTATAATGCAATTGTCACGTCATACTGCGTTTATGGAAAAGCCTTTTTGCTTATAATTTTCGGTAATTCAAGAGGTGTTTGTAAATATAGTATTTAGAGTGTGATTAAATGTTGTTACGTGTTAATTATAGAACGTATCAATATTATTCGATTATATCAGTTTTAAAAAGTACAACAAGTATGTTCTAATATTTATATATTACTGAATAGTATACACTTTAATTGATGCATTATCTAAAATACTTACTTGCTTAGGTGGCCAACAGACTATGTAGACTAATTATTGATTATAACTTTATACTAATCATTGCTCCTTCGTTTTGCAAAAACATTTCTCTCGCTGCGGTATATGTTATCATATGATGCACACTTGAAATCGACAAATAGGGGATGTGTATCGATTTGAATCTCTTGGATATTCTCTAGAATTTGCTTAAGTGCGAACATTTGATCGTTTGTTAATTTTCTAGATCGAAATTCGCATTCATAACTACCAATTACAGCGTCACAGTAGGGCTTCAGACATACGCACAAATGTTGGATAGAATCTTATATGCAATATTTAACAGAGATTATTATCTGAAATATGTTAATTACATTCTATAATTTTGGTTAAAGTACATCAGAAAAGTTTAGATTTAAAATATTTGCTGGTCCTACAGTATTAGCATTGAATTTTGAACAAATTTTGTACTAGTGAAAGGGAATTTACAACCTACGAGATTCACTTTAAAGTTATACCTTTTGTTTTATGATTGAATCAAATTTGCAATTCGTATACAATTCATCTGTTCACGATATGACACAATACCATTAACATAATTCTACCGAAAAACTATAAAATGCATTAGTTGTGATTAGACGTTGTATCTTATAGTTAGAATTAATAATACAGTATGACGACTTATTTAACTAAATATGTACATGTACTATGTATATACAGAAAAATATTTAAATTATGCAATTTATAAATTATAAGGTGGTGGTGTGGTGAATAAATACTAAATAATTACTTTAAAAGAAAAATAGAAAAAATATCAGACTACTTTTTATAATTTGTATGAATTATAAAAAAAAAAAAAATGTATGCATTTAATAGAAAAAGCCTCAGCGTTTAATAATATAGATATTATATAGCAAGAAGGTATAACAACAATAAAATGAGAATAAATTATATATACTTGAAGAGATTTATTCTTTAAGAATAAAAATTAAAACAATTCAATTTCAACGCTATGTTCATTATTTGGTATCTATCAATTTGTATCTAATACCAGTAGTAGAAAGTAGTAGCAAAATAATTCAATATTATTTTTAATCTAGTCGATTAATAATTTTATTTTTGTAATGGACATTAGGTTTTAAAATAAGCGACAGCAGCATTTGGTGGGAATTTTTAAATAGTGTTGTTGGTGTAAATAATTTACTTATTTATTATACCTAATTGTAATTATTATAATTTTTTATATTCAGTTAGCGAATAATGATAATTTCAAAAGTATTGAAATAGTGAAAGGTGTTTTAGTGGGAGTAATTGTCATACAAACATAGTCAAAGTATTAAGATTAAAAAAAGGCGTTTGAAATTATTCGCTTCAATTTTAATTTTAGTTAGCAGTAGAAGAATTTAATTGTTGATGTATTTTTGAATTAATCATTCTCATATCAACCACCACCCATAGACATGTTTTTTTTATTTTGTGTTTTTTATGCATTAATGCCTACTTCAACACGGGTCAACTTTTTATCATTTTTTTCCTTTCGTTTCATACCCCCTTTTATATAAACTAAGTTTGCTTATAGAAAGGGGGGAATGAAACGAAATGAAAAAAGTGATGAAAGTTGACTCGTGTGGAAGTAGGCAATTAGTGCACAATTTAGTCTTTGCATAAAAAAATCAAATTTTCTATCAGGATGGTCTTTGTGAACATGTCTCTCAAATACACCTTCTGGGTAAAATATTAAGTTTTTTTGTACTATACGGAAGTAAATCTGACTTAAATGAAGTAAATCTGACTAGACTGTTGTTTCGATAAATAGAACATTTTGGTATTATATTAGATTTTGGTTTGAATAATTCCGGCTAGACAAAAGTCTAATACGAAAATTTTGACATTCATCAGAAAATAATCGTATTATGATAAGGGTATATAATCATATGTGTTTCGCATAAAGCAAGAAGATAAGTATTCGGAATTGAAAAAAATTAGGACAGAAGTCCAACAAGGCAGTATTCTGGACTCTGCACTTTATTTATTATATACGTGTGATCTGCTTAAATTACAGAACGTGTCAATATTACCGCGTCACATTATTTTGCAGACGACACTGTAATTCTGACTGTAGGGAAAGATATAAACGAAGAGTCATCATCGAAGATAAATCGATAGAGTCGTTAAATGGACAAAGGACTAGCATGCGTATAAAGCTACACGAAGAAAAATTTAACTTAAAATTTGAAAAGCTGAGAGATGAACTAAAGCTATAGAGTGGCCAAGTACTTAGATATGACACTTGACGTTAAACTTAAGTGATATATAACACAGGCCGTTGGTACATACCGCTTACAGATTGTACTCAGAAAATAAAATTTTGGCTATTAAAGGTATTTCTCAGTACCAACAAATTGTAAAAAAATTTATAGAATCATAAATAATGTTTTTATCACACTAATATTACCTCTATTCAGCGACATAACCATAAATTCTATACCAGAAATACGAATGACAGAAGTTCTAGCTGATCAATCAATATTATCGTCAAAAACAGTTTATAATTGTTGTATCTGATGGTTCAAGATTATATTATGATTATACATTAATTCTTTCAAAAGGGAGTTGAACGAATATTACCTGTCTATTCAATTTCTATTATTTGAATTGCATGGTATTAAGAAAAACCTTAATTGGGTAATTTCTTATGTTTTGGGTAATTTCTTATGAATCTCTAGGTGTATCTAGCGAAGTTGTTCAGAAGGATCTAGCAACATATCGTAAGCACGTCTCAACAAAAATGATAAAATATTTTCAAGGCCCTAAAGGCAAACATGAGAAACCTCAACGTCCCTAACCTTTTAAACGTAGCCCTAAATCAACCAACCTCAGTTTCTGCTTCTAATAACACTCCTATTAGTACCTTATCTATTTTCTATCAAAATGTTCGGGGTCTACGTACAAAAACTTCGAATGTGTTTCGTAACTCCATTACTCTTAACTTTGACGTTTACTCTTTAACAGAAACCTGGTTGACTAATTCAATTCAGTCCTTAGAACTATTTAACCAATCCTACACTGTTTTTAGAAAGGATAGGTTTCAACAAACTTCTATCACCTTAAATTCAGGATTTGTTGCTAAAGGAGGGGGCGTTCTGGTGGCAATTAAGAATAGCTTTAATGCTATTGAGTTGTTTCTTCCCCATTGTGATTCACTTGAATTAGTTGCTTTAAAAGTTGAACTTCTTAACAAATCGCTTTATATTGTTTGTTGTTATATACCTCCAAAATCTGTTGTTGACATATATTCTAACTTTAAGCTTTCTCTTGACCATATCTCAACCTTAATGAATCCCTCTGATGAATTATTAGTTTGCGGTGACTTTAATTTACCGAAAGTATCATGGGTACATCACGAGGATGAACCATATCTAATTCCACTTCAGATTAATTCTGACTGTGAATATACTTTACTGGATGGTTGTAATTTAAATGGTCTTCAACAAATTTCTTCAGTGACTAATTGTATGGATAGGCAACTTGATCTTATTTTTGTAACAGATTGGGCTAATTATACTTTTAGTGTTCCTATTATGCCCTTAGTAAATGTTGATAATTTTTATCCTCCTATATTTCTTTCATATTGTTATAATAGCCCAGTATTACCTGCTTATGAACTATCTTATAAATATAATTTTGCCAACGCTAATTTTTCTGCGCTAAATAATTTTCTTTTATCAATTGACTTTAATTTTATAGTTGAAGATGATGACATCAATAAGGCGGTTTCTAAATTCTACGAAATTCTATCTAAAGGTTTGGAATTGTATGTACCCTTGGCTCGTAATAGAGACCTTAGTTCTAGTCCTCCTTGGTTTAACCATGAAGTAAAAAAATTAAGAAATAAAAAGAATAAAGCTTGGAATAAGTACTTAAAAGAGAAAACCACTAAAAACTATCATGAGTTTGTAATTTTGTTCAACTCCTACAAACTGACATTAGATTTCAGTTATAACAACTATTTAATAAATGTTAGCTCTCAGCTAAGGATTAGTCCTAAGTCCTTTTGGAAATTTGTTAACTCCAAACGTAAATCTGATCAATTTCCCGTCACCATGTCCTATAATGATGTTAGTGCTAACTCTCCGAAATCTATTGCACATATCTTCAAGCTATTTTTCTGTAGTTCTTATTCAGAAAATCTCTTTGAAGTTGATGAAAATAATTTTAATCACATGATAAACCAACCTGAAAACCAAGTTATCTCAATAGATTTCTCTACTCAGAAAATAAAGAGTTATTTGAATAATCTCAACAATGATGTATTTCCTGGACCTGACAAAGTACCATCTTTAATCTTAAAAAACTGTTCTGAATCTTTTGCGTTACCATTATCCCTTTTATTCAATCGATCGTTTACTTCTGGAATATTTCCACAATATTGGAAAAATTCATTTATTCGCCCTGTTTATAAAAAAGGTGCTAAAAATATGGTCACAAATTACCGTCCAATAGCAAAACTTTCATGCATACCTAAACTTTTCGAATTAATAGTTTTTGATTCAATTTATGATATTTGTTCTAAACATTTATCAATTAATCACCATGGTTTTGTAAAGAAAAAATCTACGGTTACAAATTTAGTTGAGTCTTGCTCACACTTCCTGAACACTATGGAGGCTGGCTTTCAGACTGATGTCATTTACACAGATTTGAGCAAGTCATTCGATTTACTACCTCATAGTGTTATTTTATTAAAACTTAAAAAACTGGGATTTCCTAAATTTTTTATAATGTGGATTAAATCATTTTTATCCAATAGATCTTATAGTGTAATGTTTAGATCAGCTTTTTCTGAATCATTTTCTGCCACCTCTGGTGTACCACAAGGCAGCCATATAGGTCCCTTACTATTCATTATCTCAATTAATGATGTCAACAATCTCATTAACAATAGTAACGTGATCATATATGCTGATGATATGAAAATTTATAAAAAAATATCTTCATATAATGATTGTACTGTACAACAGAACGATCTTAATTCGTTTTTTAAGTGGTGCGGCTATAATAATCTTCTCCTTAATACTGATAAATGCGCTGTTATTTCCTTTACTCGTAGATTGATTCCAATAATAACTGATTATACTTTTAATTCTAAACTAATCAACCGAGTTTCTCATTTTAAAGACCTTGGCGTACTTTTTGATGATAAACTCACATTTAAACTTCACTTTAATAGCATAATTAACAAGGCAAATTCTATGTTAGGTTTTATTAAAAGATGGTCTAAGGAATTTGATGATCCATACATTACTAAATCTTTATTCACTACTCTTGTTCGCCCCCACCTTGAGTACGCAAGCCCTGTCTGGTCACCTCACTATTCCACTCATATTAATAGAATTGAATCTATTCAAAAAAATTTTTTGCGATATGCTCTACGTAATCTTCCCTGGTCTAACCCAATAATCCTACCTCCATACATAAATCGTCTGAAGCTTCTTCAGATGAACACATTGCAATCAAGAAGGGTTGTTGCAGATATCTTATTCATATCCCAAGTATACAATGGTGAAATTGATTCCAAAATTATAAAAGATCAGATTAACTCGTACATTAACACCAGTACGCGTTTTCGTATAGAACATCTTTTTAATCTTCCTTTCCATAGAACTAATTATGGTAAATTTGAGCCAATTAATAGAATGTTAATGGCAGTTAATCAATACAAAAACAGTGTTGACTTTTCTTTGAACAAAACCAGTTTAAAGAAAACCTTGTTTCACTTGTTTCCTTAGTCCTCCTAATTAATCTTGTTTTTCCGCTACTAATATTAACTAATTTGTAGTGTTATAATTAACTTTTAATACTTTTAATAACTTTTCATCTTCTCTTTTTTTTTTCTGATGAAATTTATTTTATCTAATTTTGTTTTTTGTTTTTTATAAAAACTATGTTGTATTAAATTTCAAAGTAATTTAAACTTTAAATCATAAATCTTATTTGATACATTGTGTTAATTCAAAATTTTAATAATTAAATTGTATTATATTTTGTAAACTGTTTGAACTAAATAGTAAATAAATAAATAAATTTCCAGTAAATTTTAAAAAAAATTTCCAGTTTCTTTTTAATTTTTTATATTTTTTTTTTTTTTAAATAATTTTATCTTTGCTGTAATTCTTTGTTTTAATTTTTGATTGCACTTCTCAAGTTTTGAAAATTAAAGCTTGAATTTTATTAAATTGTTAATTTTAAGTTTTAAATTTTTATGAATAATTTTTCCACAATGCCAATCAGGCGATGAAACACATTATGTATAATTAATATCTAAAAATAAAGTAAAAAAAAACAAACCCACATTGAATTCATTGAAAGATTCCAAAAAAGGTATTAAGGAATATGGTCAATGCTCCTGGACTCTAGAAATAGCGACTATACACCGATCTACGCATCGACCAGAGGTCTGTAGTATAATGAAAAAAATTGTAATAACTCATGAAGCAAAAAAGTACTACAATACGTCAACACCGAGACGCTACAGCTCTTGGAGATCACCAACTTAACGCGAAATTCATTTATTAAATGTTAAAAAACTAGTGTTAAATTAATGGTTGGACCAGACCAATTTTAATATAATAAAAAAATATAGAAAGAAATATGTATTTTATGAAGTTCTTCTTTAATATACACAATTTAAGGTATATTGGGAGTGTTGGGATTAAAATACTTCCAAATTTGATCAACTTTCCTAATAATTTTGAAAAATTATTCCATAATTATAATAGAAAATAATATTTTGACAAATTTCTATAATATTTACTTGTATTTCGACACACTTATTTTTATTTTTTTATTTTACACGTGCTTAGAGGGTTTAACGTCTACACCTTGAATATTTTATCGCCTCTATTTAAAAAAAAAATATTGTTTTTTTTTTTTTTTTTGAATTAATCAAGTGACAATAAAACGCAAGACTTTGAAGTTTCATTATAATATTTTAATTTTGAGTTAATTGTTCCAAAAATTGTCTATTAAAATTCCATCAATTATTATATACATACATACATATATACGTTTTAAAAAAGGTGCGTTTAATATCAAATATGGAACCGAAAAGACTTGTTATTGTTTTTGGTATAAATTTAAAAGTATGGCATTGCATTTAATTTTCATATATTATAAAAATAATTTTATATAATTTTGTAAACATTTTTGTAAATTAATTTAATTTTTTTTATTTTTTTTTTTTATTTTTAGGTAAGTGAGATCAGTTTGATTGTTTGAAATTTTCGTTTAATTAAAGTGAGTATGTTTTAATAGTAAAATTGGGGTCAAAAGGTTTGTTCGTATATTATTAAGTAAATTTTTGGAAATTTAAGGGCGGAATAAAAACGTAGATAGTGTTAAAAGAAAAATTAACTATAAAAAATGTGCGAATTTGATATAAAAACATATACATACATACTTATTTATAGACTAATTGAACATCAGTCAATTAAAATAAATTAAATTAAATTTATCGTTAATTTTAAATAATAAAATAATAAAAAAATTAAAAAAAAAATTAGATATATAGTATTGGCAAATAATTAATCATAATTTAGAATATTTTACCCAATTTTGTATTTTCGATATCAACATTACCATTAATTTAAATGCATTAATGCAGTGTACTGCAACTAACTAATGTGGCTTAAAATGTATTTTACTATTCAAATTTAAATATTTGTACAGTAAAAAAATCAGACTTGGAATACTAACGCTTCTGAACGTTTTATTTTCCAGAAGATAAATGGAAAAAATTTACTGTTATAAAAATGATAATTTTGAACCCTTTTTTACAAGAGTTATTTTATTAAATGAAATTGCGAAAAAATATTTATTTTATTTTTCTATTAAGTTCATTGTCGTGTTCCAACTCCACTATTCAATAGTATTGGATTTTTTTTTTGGTGTTGGTTATAGGGACCATTAAAATGAATACGTAAAGTTTTTTACAACGGATATAAAGCTGTAGACACAAAATTTTAGTAAAAAGTTATAGGAATGCTAAAGAATTTCTTAAAAAACCAATTATGTTCAAGATTTTAACTTTTTAAGAAGCTTTTTAAAAAGCTATTTTATCATTTTAAGGTTCAGAAAGAAAAAATACGGATCCGTAAAACGTTAAAATAGCTTTTTTTTTATTGAAATGTTAACTTAAAATGTTAAAATTTTGAAATTGTTTGTTAAAACATTAGCATTCCTATAAATTTTTATTAAAATATTTTGTCTACAGCGGTTGTAAAATCGAAAATAAAAATTTTACATATTCATTTCAATGATCGCTATAACCAACGTCTAATACTTATTTAAAGGGCTTATCCTAAGAATTTTAATACTTTTAGTGTTTTTCTTTCTTTTCCTCATTCTCTATTCCAATTTTGTATTTTCGTATAATTCTGTATATACGTCAAATTTGTTAGATTATTTATTAATAAATTTTAAATGAGGGCACGTAACAACATCAAAATGAAAAAGGGCTTGGAGTACTTAACCAAAGTTGCTCAAAATCCAGTACTAGTAAAAACACATTATTGCATACTTACTGGAAACTTTTTAGGTATCAGTATCATTTACTGGTAATAAATATTTACCAATAACCAGTTAAAATACTGGTATTAGTACTAAATTAATATCTACCCTACGATCAAAAATATATATTTTTGTACAACACTCCCATCATCAACTTAAGTCGAAAAACTTTTCTGTTTTGGTAAATACTCCAAAGAGAAGTGTACTTCCAGATACTAATTTTGAGAAATAAGTACTCATGAAAGCAAATGAGCACATATCACACAATCCACAAACACAAGGTAACAAAATTATAATTTTAATTTTAATTCAAGAGAATTAAAATGTTTATTTTTTTGTTAGGCTAAATTTCCACATAATTTGAATTTATAGAAGTTGATTATTACAGTTGTAACCCCCAATAAAGACTGCTAGTTTTAATTATAAAATTGAATACAGTTTCTATAATATTGTGTTTCGAATTGATCTGGTCTATTCAGTAGATCCTGAGATATCTATAAAATTATTATTAAAATATGTATTAATTACGGTATTCACTGAGGATTTACTGGGTCGTACTATGGTGAATACTGGCCATTCTGAAAAAATACTGCTGATATCAATACCAGTATTTTTACTGGTGGTTAGTTGTAAGTATATTTGATATCACTAACCGATACTGATATTGATGGTTATTAGAAAATTTTCATTAAAAATAAAGATACTGGTACTGATATTGGAGGCGGGAATATTAACATTTGAACAACTCTGATAAGAGGTCAACACACTGTTGGGGTTGCAGGACATTGATGATGATATGATGATGAGAACCATACAAACAGATATTAGGCATTAAAATGTATATGTAACATAACAACACAGTATAAATGAATGTGCTTTGTATGAATGAGGCTAAATAAAAGAAAGTAAATAAAAAACGAAACATGTATAATAGAATTTTTGATTAAAGCAATTTCCATTTTGCAAATATCAATATTTTGGAATCTTTCAAATCATTCAAATTTCATCATTCCAACACGATCAATAATATACTACAGAAATTGAATATTTCTTTATAAGAATAATCAAAAACTAAAATGTGTGTACTAAAAAAATATTTTTTTTTAAAATAGCGTGCCATTTTCAAATTTAAAAGGTTGTACATCAATATTTTAGAATATTATTATTGAAAACACACAATTTAATTTCTCATCTGTTCAATAAACGCCTTTTCATAAATTCACTTAAAACTGTTTTTTTTTTTTTTCTTATTTTTTTATTCATTCGTTTTTTATAAAATTTATGACATAAATAACAAGTTGAGTTATTTATAACAACATAAACAAATGTCAATACACGCATAAATAATAATTGAAACACATTTTGTACTTAATCAATTTTGAATAATGAAAAAATTCATGACAAAATTTAAAATAAAAAAAAAAAATTTCAAAAAATAAAACTTACAACACAAATAATTTTTAAATGGGATTTTAATGGAATGAAAATGAAGTATGAGTTATTTGTGCATCACACATACCCATTAATATATACTTATATAAACAGTATATATTTTACTGGTACACTGTACTGTACTGTTAGTGTACTATAATAATGTACTTTCAGTTCAATTTCGTATTACTCTAACAATTAAAAAAGATAAAAAAAAACAAACGCCATTTTTTTCCCATTTATTGTGTGTGTTTTTTTTTTTGTTATTTTTTAAATTACTTTTGTGCCCCTTAATTTCTTTTCTTTCTAAAATTAGAAGTGCTAACTCTAAACGATTTGTGATTTTTAACAACCATTATAAGTGTTTTATTGAAATATTTGAGGATGTTCAATAATTGAATAAAATTTGGAATATTATTTTTTTAGTTTTGGAGATTGGGTGCATACAATATGAAACCTGCTATTTGGTGGTATACTCGTATGTCATAATGAGTTTAATTCATAGTAGACGAGATAAATAAATTTATGATAAACGAATGATGATGTATTTTGAAACTATTTTGCTATTCTAAAACTATGCCGAAATGATATTATGTGAAGCAGGTAAGCTTCAAGAATAGAGCTTAGAGTAAAGTAAATGGTGTGTAATGTTTTCTCTTTTTTTATAATATCACCATATTGCTATTTCTACTTTCTACTTGTTGTTTACTATGATGTATATTTAACATTTAATTTAAGTACTAATAATCACAAAATTTAAGTACTAATAATCATTGTTTATGAGCTAAAGCTCTTTTTGAGAATAGAATAAATAAATAAATAATATGAACAACATTTGCTGATACCGTTCTTTTTTCTAATAATATAGAAGACTTTACTAATAGTTGGTGAATATGGTTGTTACACATAACAACATCTTTGACTTTCGATTCACCGGGATAAACTAATGTTTATAATCACTATCGAAAATAGTGATCCATACATCGATGCGAGGATGTAAAATTGGAGATATTAAGAGCGAATTTCAAACTTCTAATATTTAAGTTGTAAGTTTCATTAAAATTGAAACAATTATATCAAATGCCGAATAAGGACAGTGAGAAGGGTTTTCGGGCTAATGTATATCAATATTTTCGATTACGACGATTATATGTTACGAGTCATGTATAGTCTGTATGTTTATACGGTGTTAAATAACGAACACTTAAAGTATCGCATATGAATAAGTAAGAAGTATATTTAAAAAGTGCATCGTCAGCAGAATGCAAAAATACAAATACTTTTGACAAATACTTTGATTATACAAATACTTTGAACATTTCCTATTTCAAATGTATAAGTTTCTTGAAGAAATAAGAAAACTGCTTCTAACCTAATTATTAAATAGTAAAAGCATTTTACTTTGGGCATGTGATGGAAGAACTAAAATGTTTTTTATTTTATTTTATTTATTTCAAAAATATCTTAAAAAGAGCTTATAAGTAAGCTCGTACAGAGTTTATAATTTATAAAATAGTTTGGTACTTCAATTAATTGTTTCTGAATAAAATCGAAAGTATACGTGCAATGGACAGAAATTATATATGCCTTGGTTACGTAACATTTAAAGTGAAATGGTAATTATTGAATTGGCATAATATTGGTGATTTTGTATATGTATCATCTAATCGAATAGTATACAATAATCTAGTTAGCAGTATTGAAAACAACATGTAACCTTAGGCTTCCAGTAAAGGAAATAAAGAGAAAAAGTGAGAAAAAAATTGTCTATAACAAATATTTTTGACATAATATTCGAATATTCTAGCAACAAAAACTTTTGACTCGTGACTAACTGACGAAAAGCTCATATCAAAGCAAATTAGTTGAAGAAAGGTAGTACAAATAAAAAATCTGCAAACAATTTATCGCAGATAGTTCTATAGTGAAATGCTCAAGGGGAAAAAATCGTATACATATCTGACATTGATGACTTTGTGCAAGTTTTTGTATTGGGAAGTGAACAATCAATTTTTTCACTGTGAATTAGTTTTATGTCTATATAGTTATATAATCGAAACCACAACAAGTAATATAAGTCAAATACAGTTACAAAATAAAACTTCATTACTATCAACTAGTTCATTGTGGCTTAATGTTGAATAAAATTAAATGTCATTATAAGCCCATTATATCTTTAATCACTTCTTTAGTTAAAGCTGAATATTCGTCAGAGCTCTATATATATATGTATATTAGCTTCCATATTAATAAATTTGTTTGAATTTAAATATTTATACATACATATACCTACTTTTTTCCGATTTGTGTATTTTGTCAATCTAATTACATGTATTCTATCAATCAATCTATGTATTATCAATCTATGTATGTATATAGTTAATAGCTCTTGCTCAAAATAAAATAAATTAATCAAATGCCTACACTACATCTCTAATTACAACTTTTCAAAATTTTGTTGGTTAAAAAATACTAACCCAATATTTTCTCTTAAAATTTCCTAAACTTGAATTTTCGTTTAATGAATTTCTTCAAACTAAAAAATACTAAAAAAATGGAAGCATCATCATGCAATAACAATTAGAGTTTTTTTAATTATTTGCTTCAATCTCTCAGTCTATATAAAAATTCATGAAAGGAGTACTCTATAATTTTCAAATAAAAAATCATTAAATTGTACTAAATCTTTTTATTATTCAATTTGATCAAAACCCGTATCAATTTTTACCCAGAGTACTTAAAAAAACTTTGAAAATTTTTTTTGACGTGTAAACAAAAAAAAAACAAAACAATAAGAAAAATTTTCCAAAAATTGAAATTAAAATTTTCAAGATTCGAAAAAACAAATCTACTCAAAAATAAATTTTTTTGGTAACACTGTTATATACATACATACATATACATAGGTACATATTCAAACATTAAATACATTTTGTTTTTGTAAAGTGATTTTTTGTGTTTCCATTATTTTTGACAAATAAACGATCATTACTATTTTTAGCATATAAATCTTAAGATTTTATTGATTTTGTAATTTAAATATGCAAATAGATACTTTACGAAAATATAATGTGAAAAGAGAAACAAAAAAAATTGAAATTCGAAGAAAAACTTGGCTTATAATAATAATGAAGAAAGATACACATATATATATATATATATAATATTGGTACTAACAGAGTTTTGAAGGTGTTAATTGGGTGTTTAAACCTTTATAAAATTTAGATATGCCTATGAACATGTCGAATTTGAAATTATTGACATTTCAACAAAATAAAAAAAAGATGATATTATTGTTGTTGTTGTTGTTTTTTCTCAAATAGGTTTATTAGAAATTCGATATGATTGTGTTGGACTAAATTAAGATTGAATATTTGTTGTTAAAAATGTAATAAAGAAAACAGTGAGTCTTAAAAGTTAATGGAAAAAAATATATAAAAAATCCAGTGCAAATATTGTCAAATTGAACGGCGTTGTACATACAGTCTGGACCCATAACAAAAATTCTATAATAAAATATTGAAGCCACATGTTACTCACATATTATTCACACAATGAAACTAAAACGTTCTGATATGGCATTGCATATAATAGTCAACGCTTCATGATGGTATATTCGCAAAACTGATATTCATTGGTATTTTAAGATTTCACTTTTAAAATTATGAAGGTAAGCTATTACAAGAAATGTATTGAACATGGCATAGAACTGATCTGATTTAATATGTGAATTCTAAAGTTTTTAGCTTCCTTGACTAAGCTTTGTTTAGACTGTTAAAGCGAACAAAATCTTAATTATCAAAAACTTTTCGAATTTTGTTGGATTAATTGTATTTTTCTAAATTACAAGTAAAAAGTTGGTTAGTCTATAATACTATATAGATTTTATGGGAGCTTTAAGTTAACTAAACTCCTTCAAACTGTAAAAAACGGTAAAGAGCATTCTCTGAAGCTTCTTTTCGATGATTTATTGTTAACTGTATTGCATATTAACATTTTAGTGTTATATATAGTCTAGTAAAGAGAAAAAAGGTAAATTCAAATACAAAAAGAAAGTAGAAAAAACCTAAATATCATTTACAACAACTATTTATCGGTTATATAGCTAATTTTACTAAGGTTATTATCAAAACAAGCATGCTATTGAATTAGATTCACCCAAATTTACCGTTGTCAGTATTAAACAGGTCAGCGGAACGTACATAACACGGATTCTCTGTAAAAGTTATTAAATCAGTATTTTAATGTGTCATCAAGATGTTTACAGCAATCATTTGGTGGGTAAACGTGATGTCAGTCACCGATTGTTGGATAGATTTCGGGTCTATTCAAAGCAACATATCTTTGCAAACGCACCTAATGCAAAGCGTAAAAATTTACACTGAACTGCTTCAATACATGAGATATCAATATTAGAATATGGAGACCCAACCTATATTAGTTTTACACTGATATCATTTTAACGATTAAATCGAAGCATAGTAAATCCGTAATTTAATTTTTTTAGATAAATAATATAAATGAAAAGCGCTTTAATTTGTTCTAAAAAAATTAAAACTATGTATGTACTCATTTGGCTAATGGACAATTCCGGTGTCATTATAGCAAACTTTTTACTGTTTTAATAACTATACTCTTCTACGAATTAACTATAAATTACTTTTAAGATCATTCTCATTTTTATATATATATTTTAAATTACCTATATTGTGAATTCCAAATCTCTGTGTAAATCTATAGATTTAAAATTATATATAAAAAAAAAAATTATAACCCGAAAGGGAAAAGGGTCAGATTTATCTGCAGGTCCACTGTTTAATAAATAAATAAATTATAAATTTCTATTCAAATTTAGTACTGCGACTTCGATCTATCGATTTTATGAATTGAAAATAGCCTGTCTGTTCTGTGCTTCTCCTTTTATCTATACTACGTACCTTAAACCTTATATAATTTAAATTTTATTTAAAATTCAAAATTCAAAAAATCAAAAGCAATAATTTATTTTTGACACTCTCTGTCAATTCACACATTTTGATTTTTAATATCTAATCCACATTTAACTTTTCTATATGAGTATGTTAATACCTGGGTAAGTCTAATTTTTTTTTTTTTTTTTTTTTTTTTAGTTTTCACTATTTGAGTGATAATTGACTTATTTAAGCTGGTGATGTTTTATTTATTTTTTTTTTTTTTTTTATGTGAAATTAAAATCAGAGTAGATATTCGTAATAAATTTAGATGTAGTTATGGTTACATTTAAATAAAATATTATTTTCGAATTATTCAAAATATAATATTGAAGAAGATGATCAACAGAGGGGGTGGGGGTATATGAAAAGCAAATGAAAACGCCTTCTTTAAAACATTTTATTTGTTTTTTATTAAACTGAATTATTTGAGGTGATAATTGAAATTTGAGCATTTAGTACTTAATTTATTTATTTAATAGAGCAAAAGATTAGAAAAATAAAAAATTGTTAATTCCGTCATTTCTATATATATATATATATATATATATATATATATACAAGTAGGTATATAGATATAATATGAATGGCATTATTTGAATATCTTATTAAAGTGACTTAATAATCATAATAATTATCAGGTGACTTTAATAAATTAGAAATTTTCTCACTTTAATGGAATTAAATTATATACTCGTAGTATGTATTAAATGATATTATCAATAAAACATTTTTTAAGTACATTATTTAATTATAAAATTAATTTTTAATTTCCTAAGAGATGCTATTTTTTTTTTTTTGTTATCTTATGAAACTGAGGTGATAATTTAATGAATACCTGTTTTTGTTTATGTTTGATAATTTAAAAAAGTAAAAAAAAAAAAAAAAAATCTTGAAAATTATTTAATAAAATTGATTTTGAAATAATGTAGTTGTTATTTTATTTTTCTTTTTTTAAATAAAAATATAATTTATGTAAGTTGTAATTAAAACAAGTGTTTTATTATGTACATATGTATGGAAAATTAAAATTTAAAAGCATTTGAAAATTTATTAATGACACTTTTAATTATTCATTTTTTTTTTTAAATATTTCTAGAGTAACCAATTAGTGTTAAAATACGTTAAAAAGCTTTATAATAAATTTTTCAGATAACAGTGTTGTTATCTAAAAGATAAATTTTTTAGTTCATCTTTAAACATCTTTAATTTTTTATGAAACAATTAAAAAAACGAATTCAATTATCTAAAAAAATCTTTAGTATGTGATAATATTTGTTTTTTTTTTTTAATTTCTCATGACACGAATTTCCAACCTACTTTCATATTTTTTTAGTTTACCAGAAATAAAAGAAATATATTTTATTATAATTATTATTCTGCTGGTACACTGCTGACAATCACACGCACTATCATAATTTGATTTTTTACGGAAATTTTATTCGGGTCTAATTCGTTTTATTCTCTCATTTCAACGAAGATATTTCCAATATTTCTATTTATTCCTGTTTTATTTTTTGGAATTTCTAATTAGTATGTCAGTAAGTTTTCGTCAGTATATTTTTTAGTAAAAAATATACTCCAAGATATTTTTTAGTAAAGTGAATATTTTTTATTATTATTTTCTTTTATATGAAATTTTTTTACCAAAAAGATTCTTTGAACGTCTTGCAAAACTTTTGAGTACCTATAATGGATATTTTTATGTATCAGGTTACGCTGCTTTTTGAATAGCGAAAAAAGTAAATTGCAATGTTTGTAAACTATTAGTTATGGAAAGCCAAAAAAATTGAAATAGTTACTTAAGTATAGTAATTATTATTTTAATCTGATTCAGCGTGGTGGTTTAGTAATATCTTCTATATATGTACAAAATATACTATTTCATATGAACGCTATTTTAAACAGTTCAATGATTTTAATATAATATAAATTTCTGACTGATAGCAATCAAAAAGGTATTATGTGTCCTTTAACTTATCAAAGTGTAATATCTGATCTGGTGACTTTGATGTACACCATTAGACACAATTTGTACATGTAGACAACGTTCTTTCGAAATTTTCACACACATTTTTTTTTCAATTTTTCGTAATATTGTATTATCTGATATTTTGTAGAATGGAAAATAATAAAAAGTCATCATTAACTTTTAATATGTTAAAATTTAAATAAATTAAATAATTTAATATTTTTACATGTTATAACTAAAACGTGTTATAACTATATAATTTTGTTGTTGTTTTTAATTGAATTGTGTTTTGTTTTATTTGATGCAAAATAATATTATGTATTTTATCATTTTGATAAAAGATCTTACTTTGATTTTATTCAACATATATTTTCAATTTCAAAAATTTTGGCAACACAATCAATGTGTATACTAGACTTGGTCATGCTTAACCTATTTTAAATTTATTCAAAAAATTATATATTTATGAAATTTATTTTAATTTTGTGTTAATGTGCTTCAGCTATATATTTATTTATTAAAAATCGCAAAATGAGCTAAGAAGCTGGTACAGAGTACAAGATTGTGTTTCACAAAAAGATGAATACCCACGTAACAATTGTATTGCTATAAGTCTCTTGCGCACTCTTATAACACTGTTAAAAACACTCTTATAGGAGTATTAGTGTTAATTTGAGTGCTCCGCAATTGCTGCGAAATGTTATAAATACGTTATAGCACTAAAATGGAGAAACCTATAAGGCATCGGAGCAAGTGCTGTAATATTGTTATAGGATTAGTATACATGTATTAGTGGATATGTTTTTACTTTGAAATGATATTAATTTGAAATAATTTATGTTATGCGAGAGTGAGAAAGGTATTATTTTTTTATTTTCAAATAAAAATTTTATGGAGTTTATATTTATTTCCTGAGAAAGGGAGTTAGATATTAGTTAATAATATAAAAAATGTCTTACTAATAAATAATATTTTTCGGTCAAAAATAATTGTATTAATATTTATAATTATTGTGACCAAAATACAAAATTTGGCTGGCAATGAAATTTCATTGACATTTATTATAAAAATAATTCGAAAATAACCAATTTTTAACCAATTTTTAAATAAATAAAAGAAAATATATTTTTAAATTGCATCTTTAAAATATTTAATAATGTATCTTAATTAATGCATAACATCGAATTTGATATTTAAATAATTATTATTTCAAGTAAAAATTATATTTTTGCGAAAAGAATGCAAAATAAAACTTTTCAGTTTTTGTTTATTTAAAAAAAATTTACCTCGTTTGTAGAAAATAATGGCCGTCGCAAAATATTTATCTAAAAGCTACAGTAAGTTTATTAGTAACATTATAGGAATACAGTAAAATAATAACATCACTACTGCTATTCCAGCAATTCTATTTTTATAACAACACTTCAACTCTTAATATAAGATTACGCACTTTTAGATTTATAAAAACATTGCTGTATCACTTGCGGAAAATCCCATTATAACAACTCCCTCAATTGCTATAAGAATATTCTTATAGCAATATTAATCACATTATTCCCATAAAAACAGCATTATAACACCTTTAGTGCTTATCGGGAGTCATATAGAAGTCTTGTAGCACTAATTTTATAACAATAAAATGTTACATGGGATACTTAATATAGGAGTTGTCTAGGGTATTGAATATTACAATAACTATACTCATGAGTTCTAGTAGTGTTGGATAGTGTTGAGTAGACGAAACACTTTTTCAATAATTGTTAAGATAAAAATTAGCGAAGCTAATAAATTAAGAAGTCAATGAAAAAGTGGTTGTAAAAAATGTAAAAAGAGGAGGTAAATTTATAATGGAATTTATTTGGACCAGCTATATGTACCTACTCTAATATTTAAGATAAACAACATTTCACAAGCAAATTAGATACGGTAACTATAGTAGTGTTATAATAAGAGACAGGAGTATACTATCGCTTGGTCTGTAAATAAAATCAATTAGTTGACAAATTGTATAACACTTTGATACTGTTTTATTTGTACTCATATAATATTTGTGTTTGCTCTGTGAATCAGAAGTGCTCACTCGTAACGAACTTCGCCATCTAGAAACAGCGTTTCATAAACAATGGGAATTATCCAGCACACCTTTGAAGAATATCCTGAGTGTGATCACAAAATCAGGTATCCTTAAGGACTCAAATCCTTAATATCACTAACTAACACGGATAATCACAATAAACACATTTGCGGCAGCGGTGATACAGAGGCCTGATAGCGCCTCTCCAAATTAGCTAATCTAATTTAAATCTGATATCCACCTCTACGTATCTCAAAATTTGTTTTCAAATAAGCTTAGCTCCTTAATATGTTATTTTTGGGTACTCATTATATAAAATATCTTTATAATTTCATTGTATTAAAATTTGTTAGTTCATTTTATGTTCCTTAATGTTGAGGTCAACTTCTTTAATAAATATTATCTCATTTAATGAATTAAATCTCACGATTTTATTTCAATTATTGCGCGTATCACAATTCAATAACAATCAAATTAATATATTTTTTTTTTTAATAAAAATTAAATCAAGGAAACAATTAAAAAAATATTTTTTTTAACTGTCAAAATGACAATTTAAACTTCATGTTTTTTTTATTAATAATTAGTAAGCGAACACAATAAATAAAACACTGAAATTCAGTTAAATGTTGTTACTATAGTCGTATGTATATTGACGACAATACAAATTAATTAAATAAAAAATTAAATTTTAATCAAACTTATTAATTTAATTTATATATTATTAAATATTCATTTAACCGTGACTAAAGACAAAAAAAAAAAAGAAAAACATAAAAAAATAAACTAAAAAACTAGTTAAATGAATGAAAGGTTTCATAAATGAAATTAAAGAACATGACTGTATTGAGCTTATTTTCATCTGTTTTTTATGTTTGTCATTTAAATTTTACTTAAAATTTTTAAGTAGGTTGCAAAGTGCATATTTATATTTTTATTTGAATGTAATAATGAAGTGCAGTTGTGTACAAAAATGTATTACAAATTTTTCTTTGCAAATTTTGGGTTTGTAATCTTTTGAACTTTTAACTTTTATTGTGTATATAAGAGTATACGGCATTAAAGTACTGTACCACAAGATTTTAATAACATGGTTACAATATCAAACTAGGTTTTATATATTTAACTATTCATTTCAATCTACTGGGTAGTACCTTATAGATTTTGCTTATAAATTAAAATAATAACTTCAAATAAAAAAAATAACATTAATAAAAAATTGATAATAGGAAAATATCATTAAATATCAATAGAAGTTCAAATTCATTAATAAAATTAATAGTACTAAATTTAAACAATAATATAGAGTATAAATTATTATGGTATAGTTAATTAACATTATTGTGAAATATCAAAAACTGTGGTGATTTTCTTGTAAAAGCATATCTACTATTAGTTGTTGAAGTCACTACAGTGAGAAACTGTTATTAAATAAGCGCTGAGAATTTGTTATAGGTTCAGAAAAACTATATCCCTTTCTATGGCTATGAAGATCTTTGGCTTTTCAAATTGCGAATAAGTATTGTAAAAACTAAGAATAGATGGACAACTTACTCTGTCTCATAAGGAAAACATAACGGAAACTGTATTTAGTCTAGTCACGAAAAAATCTAGGAGCTTATCAGTTAACCCTTTGCTAACTGGAAAGCCAGTGATATAAGATTGCCAGGTGACTGAACCTAATCATATTGATTTGAACAGAATATATTTTCATAATATGAGTATAGCTTAATAATTAATAACGTATTCAAATTGGACAATGATAATCAAAGTGTGGGCCTACGAGTGTTAGATAAATATTTTGTAATATGATTAAAAATTTAAAAATCGATAAGCAAAGGATTTTTATTATATAAACTTGTAATTTGAATTCTTAGAAGTCTCGCATTTTTTATATACTATTTCTAAAACCATTTAAACCTAATGAATGATGAGTTCAATATCAATATCTATCAACATTTTTCAGTTCATACAAAAATTTATAAATGATCGTATTAATAAAAATATAATAGGTATAATAAGGCTCACTAATGCACCGCAGGTAAAAAAAGTGTAATTATAGTTTGTTCTTTTCTTAATCTATTATTTTTGTATACTGAATTATGAAATTGGACTTTTTTAATTTAAGGAATATTTCGACAAATAAAAAAACAAATAAAAAAGACTTAAATAAAATAAAAAATACGGGTTTAGTTATTTTCTTAATAATAGTTTTTAATTTATTCGTCACCTCACATATCAATTCATTCGTGATGATTGTAGTACATTGTCTCATTAATGAGTATGTGATTTTACTCATATCATCACTCATTACTGCATTAAATAATGAGCACTATGCATCCACTCATGCAATAGCTTATTACATTCAATCAAAATATATATATATATAAGCTTAATCCCGCCACTGGAACAAAATTTTTCACTATTTTCATGTAATCGCTAATCAACTAAAATCAATGAACTCATCAATGAGTTCTCGATGAGTGTGTTACCATGGTATTTATTTTCATTTTTATTCAAGCGGATAATACAATTTTTTTGTATCCTTCTTTGCTTTCTACTTGTTTTATTTGTAATTATCTATGTATTGGGGTGTGAAAGTAGGCTCATCAAATCTAGATTGACTGTAGAGCAAACTGTAGGAAAATGGTGGGTATACTTACTGGTCATAACCACAGGAATAACCACACATGTAGACTACCGACACTAAGTGCCGACCCAACCAGTAGACACTGTCTGGAAGAGGAAGAAATCTTCACACATGTTGTAGAAGAGTGCATGTCCTCTTTTAATACTGCGACTCAGGCTGTTGAAAACGCAATAAAAAACCTCAGAAAACTTCTGAAAGATAACACTTTCAAACCTATTATAGCCTTTATAAAAAAAGACTAAGTTGAGGGTTGGAGAATGGCATAAATGGCTAAAACCCTAAATGCCGGCCCTGACATATTAGGGCCACCATCCATTCATCTCATCATCAGTTATTAATATAGCTGGGTTTTTTGTTCAACTTCAGTAATTTCTTGTCTGAGTAACTTCTAATTTTTCTAAAAATAATCTCATATATATTTTTTTTGCTGATTCTGTATACATAACCTCAGAGTTTACTTGGTATAGATGAATTAAATACATAAACATTCAGTTCACTAATATCTGATAAAAAATAAGATTGAGTGACGCCCGTTAAACCACTAAAATTTTGATGGTTGATTATTGCTCTTTTCATGAGTACAAAAAATCCCCTCTACAAAATTAGATTAGTGACAAAGGGGTATGAAACGTATATTAACCATGGCGTTAGCACCCTTTGTGGAATGTAGGCCATTTGTTTGGTGCCGGTTCATTACAACAAAAAATCAAATAATTTTTTGCGATTATTGAAATCAGAAAAGGTCATAAAAATTATATGAGTATGTCATTCTCATTTTTATGAGATGATTATCAAAATACGAGCCTTCTTCAATTATGGTATGAAACTTTAATTTTTAGGATCAAATTTTTGATAGAATATACTTTAACAATTAGAATATTTTATAAAATCTTAAAATATTTTCGAAAATTAAACTTACATAATTTTTCACAATCAAATTTATTTTTAAAATGTTAATTTAATTTTTGGTCCTGATTTCTTGTGTCTTATTGCATTCCACTATTTTGTACTATTACTCTGTGTTATAATATTTTAATCTGGCGCAAAGTGATTTTGAATCTGCACAACAGATATAACATTTAAAAAAAACAAATCCAAAAATAATTAAATTTTTGATTTTACCCAAAAAATTATTTGAACAATCTGTCAAAAAAAAAAAAACCAGTTAATCTAAAAAGGTTTGATTAAAAAAAGAAAAATAGTATGGATATGAAAAACAAAGCTAACAATATGCTCTCAATAATCGGTATAAGTAAAAATAAAAAAAAAAAAAAATAAAAAAAAAATGTCCTTAATCAGGTCAGCAGCATTCAAAATTAAAATTCAATGTTGCGCTCTGTCAGATTATCTGATGTCTGTCACATATTATCAGAATTTATTAAGCGAAACCAAACATCAGCGAAATATTCACACTTTTAACATTAATATTCTCATTAACTGACCACTAAAATTAATGAACTGCGAATTCATTTTAAAATTATTTTTTTTTATATATTTTTTTTTTTATTTTGTCGTTTTGATTGTTAAAGTGGGTCTTCATTTGTGATGTAAAATGGAAAATTATTTGTAAATAAGTATATTATGCGTTAAATTTTATATTAATTGCATAATAATAGTAAACAAGTAATGTTTCCAATGAACAAAAAAAAAATTATGAACAATGTATGTGTGTGTGTATGTGTGTGAATGAAAAACGGGGTGAAATCATTAATTTAATTTTAGACCCTATTAAAATTTATTCTCATTTTAGATATTGGAAACATTTATTTCTATATTGTTTTGATGTAAATTATTTTGGGGATTGAAATTTTTAACTTGGAACTGACCTTATTAAGTTTCAGAAACATTTTTATAATATTTTTTTGTTATTCTTATTTTAAGATAATAAATTATTTTTAATATAGTTAAGATGCGGGTACAATGGATTGTTTAAAACGAACGATCAATTCGAACTTGAGTTATTATTTGAACCAAAATTTTTTAAAAAAAGAAAGCAGAAACATATTCATATCGTCTGGAGATTCACCCAAATGCATTTGCGTCACAAATAATCAAGAACGAAGCATCAACAACGAAACATTGTAGACTTAAATATTTCAGAGCACGGGATTGAAAATCCAGATTTGCTGAAGTCTCCATAATTATCAAAATAAATTTATATACTGGAGGAATCTTCTCTTAGATACAATATGTCAATTGCTGTCTAATATTATACTCAATATCTTTATTAATCCCATAGTTAAGATAGTTTTGCAGAAAAAAAAAACAAAAAATAATAATAATAATCAAACCCAAAATAACAAAAATACTAATCAATTCGTAATACTAGACGGTATGCGAACCAAAAATTATCATGCTACATGTTTGAAATGGCATGTAGGGCTGTTGCACAAAATTAAACAGTTACTTCCCCAGCATTTATATTTATTACAAAGATCATATTTTATGGTATAAGGAACTTTTTGGTGAACCATTAAGTTGACTATACATATATATTAACGAAATCATGTCAGGTATACCACAAAGCTGTGTTTTAGGCCTATTTTTATATACCATTTACATACTGCAGACTTACCAACAACAAATGAAACAACCATCGATACGTTTGCTGATGACACGGTCATACCAGTATTACATGTTAACCCAGTATATGCTTATGAGATCTTGCAACGCAGCATAAATAAAGCTCAAGAATAGAAGTGGAGAATCAGAGTGAATGGAACTAAATCAATTTTTACAATGCTGCATAACGAAGTAGTTCCTCAGATTTTGAGTATGCACTTGAATTTACGATTTACATGGAAAAATCATATCCATAGTAAAAGCAAACAACTGCGATTAAAGTTAAGTAAATTTTATTGAATGATTGGATACAATTCTTCTATTACACTATAGGCAACAGATTGTTAATTTATTAAGCTGTCATAAAGCCGATATGTATTTATGGAATCCACTTGTGGTGGGTGACCAGTATTTCTAATGTTGAAATATTGCAGCGATTTCAGTCAAAAGTATTAAAACTGATAACACCATGGTTCGTAAGTTACGATATTTTATATCAAGAACTACAGATGAAAACCATATGCAGGAAATGAGAAGTGTAAACTGCAAATACCAAACAAGATTATCTTTTCATCCAAATACCCTAGCAAACAACTTGTTATTTTAAAATGGTGCTGGTCGACTTAACCGTCATGACTGCAACTACCCAACAGATACTAACAGATTGTAACCAAGATTGTCATCATTGGGTTTTTCTTCCGCAAGTCATTATATGTTGCTTACACATAAAAACGAAAAATTATATACAAACTACTGGATGTCTCCATTAGAGGCAGATTGTACAATTTACATCAAGGGATTTAAAAAAAAAAATGTGTAAAATGAATTACATTAGTTACCTTGTGAGTTTAGTTAGATGAATTTGTTTTGAACAATTCATGAGGTGGATCATAATCAAAACGGTTGGACGAAATCAATGACAATTGTTCAAAGAGTGGAACTAACGAATAAAGGACAGTGTTGCACAAGATGGAGCAGAATTAAAAAAATGTTGAAAACGAAATTAAGGTTCACCCTGATCTGTAAAACCAACAGATAATGATGAAGATGATGAAATCATCAAATTTATAATAAAAACATGAAAATTAATTCAAATATTTAAAATGTAGACTATATTCTGGTCCTATCATCATAACCATAAGAAAATGGAAATTAATAAGATAAACAAAACAAAAAAAGTACAGACGAGACTTATTGCAATCTTTAAATTTATTTTTATAAAATAATTTGAAAACTATTTTAATAATTTTATAGTTGAGTTTTTTAATGCCAGATGGCATTTTTGTAATTGTTTTAATTTGTAATTTGCTTTGTGTACTGTGTGTGATTATTTAATATTTTGTTTTTGTTAGTAAACAAAACGTCAATGAATATTTCAATTAAATGCATTTGGCCTTGTAATTGATGCATTAAAAATAAAGCAAATCAACTGTCAAAATTAATGCAATAATTTGAAATTCAATTTAATTTAAAAAAAATTGATGAATGAAAATATTGAGAAATAATTAGTTTTAGTTATATGGCAATTATAATGATTGCAAAATCAAACTCAAAAGATAAAAAGACTATCGACATAAATGGATTTAGGACATTATTATTAAAAAAAAAAAATTAAAATTAAAAATCAATTAAGATTTGGATTTTATTTTTAATTTTAAATAAAGATAAAATATAAATTTGAAATAAAAATAATTTTCGTAAATAAGTTAAAAATTTTAAGAAAAAATGTTGATTACACATCACAGTGATGGTGGGATATATTTAACACATTCAGTGGACGAAACTAAATTAAGTTAAATTAAATATGCTCTTTGGAGACAGAGTTTAAATTTATTTCCAGTAAACATTTTTATCTTGAGAGAGATTGAAGTTTATGCAGATATTAGGTTGATAATGTTAACTCTGAAATTGTATTATAAAGTATATATATGTAGATAGAATAGATGTACATTATAGGTAGATACTGATGAAATTGACGTAAATAAATTATTTGTTAAAATTAAAACATCGTTCATAATATCAAATTATAAATCCTGTTTGGATACTGAATGATGTAAGTAGAATAAGAACTTTAAAAATATACGGACACAATTAAACAAAAATTGAAATTTTAAACATAATATTTTGGTTTCAGTAAATAGAAGATAATGTAATCCAGGCTATTACTACAATTAACCATTATTCTTAAATCAAAATTATTTCAGATTTTTAAGATCTCGAATTAACACATAACATAAATTAAGTATAATATATTTAGAATCTATACAGTACAGTATAAAGACGAAGAGTTGTATCAAGCTTCAATTATAAGCAATCAATCAAAATTTAAAGCATTTTTTTTTTTTTATAAGTAGTTGACTTTTACATTCTATACAACGATTATTGATAAAAAAAAATACCTTAGGTGAGAAATATGTTTTTTTTTTTTACATATATTTTTGATATGTTAAGTATATGTAAAAAAATTTTTGGCCCAATTATATTTTGTAGGTTGATCAAAGTTTGTTGTTTCTGAAAGGTGTAAATTTACTTATGTATAGCCTCCTCGTAGCTTATCAAGTTCCATGTCATGTTATGATATTTTGATATTTGATCATGATCATGTTATCCATATTATGATATTTGATAGAACAATTGACGATTAATATATGATATGTCAGGATTATTTTGCTTTAATTGTCTAACCTTATAGTTTTTTGATATATAAGCCACTAAGTGTGAAAACGGCAAACTTATTGAAATATTTTTACTACCATTATACTTTCCTCAACTATCGGTTCTCCTGGTATGACTTTTTTCTAGCCAGTATACTTGTTAGTAATTTGTAATTTCGTATATAACATTTTTGAAAGAAAATGAAAAATAAAATCAATTTTTAAATACATTAATTTATTATTCACATACTTACAATTCCTAGATGTTGCTATTTCAAAATGTGAAATTTTTGTTTCAAATTATCATGCAAGTAAGCCTACGTCTCAGGTAGTAAACATTTTCTATTTCCACAATCTATATATGTATGTTTGTACCTACTATACTTTTACTCTACCAAATGGCTTGCATGTCGAATAATTGAAGATAAGATGGAATATTCTTTTAAATGGTATAGTCATCATCATTGTCCTGTAACCCCATCCGTGGGGTATAGGGCGGAAAGTAAAATTTTTTTTTTCCGCCAAAATGGTACAATAAATATTTCAAATGAATATTTATCATACCTATAGTGATTTTATGCTTACTTATTTATTTTATTCATTTACTACAAAGCTTAGAGTTTTTCAACTTCAAATTATTTATTGATCCATTTTGTACTAAGATTTTTGTCATTTCGTTCACCTTTCAAATGCCCTTATAATGTCTTACCAATTCTTTTTTTGTCTTTTGCTTTTGATTGAACCAATGGACTTAATTAAATGTTAATATGTCCATTGAATCTACAAGCACTTATTTGATATTCTACATATATTCCACTTACAATTTACTAAATTGCAGATCATTTTTAAATCTTCTTTATCGTAAAATAGGACTTTTGTGTTCTTTTGTGTTTCAAAATTAGATTTTATTAATTATCGATGTTAGCTGACATAATTTTAAACAGTATTCAAGGCTTTAATCCTACAGCATTAATATGATTCTGATTATATACTACTTTGTACAATAAATAATACATAGTATTAATTGTATATTAATATATAATATTATGATCTTGGTAATCAATAATGCATCATAATCACACCATTAAAACATTTTCAGTTTGTCACAAACGTTGTCAGTGAACTACATATTTACAAATAATTTTAGCTATTATTATTTGTTAATTTTTTATTGCTCTAGAGACAATTCTCTTTTAAGTTATATATAACTGGTCTGTTTCTTTTGTTTTGGCGTGAGAAACTTACAAATTAATGCAAATTAATTTTTTTAAACAATTCATTTTGTTTTTTTCAGAATTAAAAGAAATAAAGGGAACCAATTTTTATATTCAATAAAAAATATTATCTTTATGTATAACTGTACCTGTACATAGTATATATGTATATCTAGATATCATTTATTCATGAAAAAAAATAATCAACCATTATGAGTAACAAAAGTATACATTTCCGCGTGGTTAAGCATTTGTACTTATATGGTTTGTCATGAACTTCTCAAGGCTGTGATAGTTACAAATTACCACAGTGTTCAAATTATTAAAATAAAAATTAAAATCTTAAAAAAAAAACAAAAAGAATATTGAGGAATTTTAATATTAAATATATAAATGTATATATACAATTTAATTTTCATATCAATTCAAATTGATTTCATTTCATTGAATTTTATATAACTATCACAATGCAGTGTACCTAAACTACTATATATGGTGACCATATTGTGAAGAAATCAATTCGGGATATTTTTTTTTGTTAATATTTTTCCCTATATAGATCGGGAATTAGAAAAATGTAATGACTTAAAAATATTTGTATATAAATATTAACAGTAGTATTTAGAACAAAGTTATTAGCAAAATATTAAAAAATGTAGGTATGTCGTATCTTGATCGATTTCGGTTAATACACAATTATCAAAAGACTAATAAAGTGATTACACTTGTGTTATTATTTGTATTATTTTTGTAATATTATTTTACTTATAACAGTAACAAGAGTTCTATAAATTTAAAAAGAAAAATGGATTTTATAACATGTACCTGTATGTTCATCAAATTTTTATGTTTTTTTTTTAGCTGAGCAAATTGCATATGTTTACAGGTTTACCTATTATCCATTTTCTATAAAATTTTCAAATTATTTATTGCGCAATTATAATAATTGATGTCTAAGACATGTTTCGCGTCATTTGAATAATTTTCTCCATTAAACGCAGGTCTTAAATGTCCCTTTAATCTGGTTTGAAAACTGATCTTATCTGATCTGGTTGAAGTTATTTAGTCTAATTCACTGCTTCAGAACATTTATTCCAAACACATGCACGTACATATTTTTTATATGAAAATTTGAATTCTCTCAATTATCACAAATGTTCGGAATATTTTTTTCTCTCGGGAATAAAACAAATCGATTTAACTTTAACTTTTTTGTTCGGAACAATTTGTTTTTGCTGAAATTTTTAGTTTTTTTGACAACTCTCAAATTGACAGAGCGGATTTATCAAAAAAAAAAAAAAATTAAAAATTTTACCAGATTGAAATAAACAAAAATTTGAAAATAAATAAAAAATCAATTTTTTTTTTCTCCTATTACTCCGCGTGGTAGCATAGGGCTTCGATAGTGAACCTCCATTCCTCTCTGTTGAGTACTACTTCCTTAATATCGTCCCAGGTATAATTGGTGACTGTTAATTCTTGATCGATTGTGCGTCTCCATGTGTTGTATGGTCTGCCGGGTCTCCTTTGTCCTTGTGGATTCCACTCTAGAGCTCTTCTTGCTATATCACTTTCTGATTTCCTTAGTGTATGACCTATCCATTTCCATTTTTTCCTATTTATCTGTCTGTTGATAGGTTCTTCTCCAGTTATCATCTGCAAAAAATCAATTTAAACTGTTTAAATTTTTTTATTTCGGAACCTCTGAAGCAATTAAGTGTAAAAGTAAGAATTTTCTTCGTTTAAGGTGGCATTAATTCAATTATATTTCCAGATTCAAGGAAAAATCTAATTAAATGAATTTCCATATTCGATTTTGAGCTTTTATTTTATATATTTCAAATAGTTTTAGTTATCTATTGGGATTAACCGCACTAAAATTAAATTTTTATATTTATATAGTATTATTCAATTAGTATCCGCTAGTACACACTAAGTCCGAAAAATTTATTGATTGTACCCTTTATTCTAAATTATTGGATGGCAGTATATTTACACAATATTTCAATACTGATCTACATACTTATCACAAAAGCATATTGATTGTGCTTCCATTTATTTATTGATATTTTGTTATGTGACGTTTTTCATATCTCTTATCTGAAATTTTACTCATCGTTTATTGCAATCTAATTTATTTTAATATAAATATTAAAATAACAGAACTGGTTACAACTTATTGATAGCCACACCACTGGTAAAAGAAAAAGTAATAATAATTATATACTTTGCAGTGGTCAGGATAGATAAGTAACTTCTTGTTAATACATATTCTGAGAGAGCAACATTAAGAATGGGACATTATTTTCATATAAATTTTTTCTTATTTTGGTATATGAATAATCTGTTAAATATCTATATAATCTGAGTATGCAATATTATTTATCTAAATTGGTAAAATGTACAGAAAACTAAAAGCATTTTCATTAAAAATTTTCCTTTTAAAAAAAAATATTTTTTATTATTTGACGCGGAACCTAATTCTATCAAATTATAATGAACATAGAAAATAAATCAATATATTTTGAATAAAAATACACTACTGGATCTCGATACAGTAAAGCTTTTGACGAACTTAAAACAACATGTAAATTGTTGTTTTTTTATTATTTTTTATATGAAAAAAACCTTTGATCTTTGTACTTCATTTTTGGTATTAAATTTCACAAAATACTCTTGTTTGTGTTAGTTGTGTTTTTCATTTTTATCACAAAAAAAAAAATATACACAAAACAAAAACAAAATTTAAAACGAAATGGTATTTCGGTATATTCCGGAAAATTGTTCGTGTGCCTATCCTAGAAAGTATAGAGGCATTAGTTATATATAATAGATATTATGCGTATTGCGAAGGCAGTGAGGGTGTTTATCTCATTATTTTTGCCTACAATTAAAAAAAAATTAATATAAGTACATAATATTTGTTTCTAATTGAGATACGTAATATCTTAAAACAGGTATTAAATGTTAAAGTATATACCTTTCAGAATTAAAGTAATTAAAAGATTTTGTTGAGCCGAAGCTTAAATACTAAAATATATGTTTAAACCAAACCAGTCTATTAACATTTATTTTGTACCAAAAAGTGTTGAAGCTGGACACTTTATTTAACAATTTCACAAAATTTTGTACTGCATACATAATTTTAAACGTATGGTCAGCATATTAAAACCATACCATTCATATTAAAATCACAATTTAATCCAACTAATTTGATTTGTTGTTGTATCCCGTTCAACTAGTTTGTTTCAACTAAGAAAACTTAATTGAGAAAATTAAGAAATAAAGTTGCAACAAAAAAAAAACAAAAAACAAAAACAAACAAAAAAACAAGGAAAAAATAATAATATGTACATATATTTTTTTGTTATTAATTTGTTGTTGAAAATTATTTTAAAGTGCGATCACTGATCACAAACTATGTATGAATTAAAGCCTGGGTAAGCAGTTAACCGAACCTGGGTTTTAATACTATAAATAAATGCAACCTGACACTTTATTGAACAATTTTATTTTTTTTTTTATTAGTGAAAACCATGAACCACAAAATAAAATTTTTTACAACATTGTTGCAGAATATTTTCACCATCGTCATCAAATATGAATAGATACAACAATAGATAGATATATAGATAGATGTGATGAGGTGTGCTGATTTTGTCAAAGTATTTATGTTTTCTAGCCGATGGAATCGGATTAATTCTTTTGATGCTATTACCATGACTATATGACTAACTTACTATGTAAGATGTAAAAACAAATTAATAAGAAAAAAAAAATTGTTTATTATTTTTTTTTGTTATAATAAGTAATACGTAAACATATGTAAGTCTTATTGAATGTACGTAAGTACGTTCAACATTGGTTTTGTGAATATTTTGTAGAACATGGATAGTATATTATACATTATTAGGTTTAAATTTCAATAGAGATAAAAACTCATGCATAAATTAAGATTGATAGGTTATACTTATTTTATTATTATTATTATTTTTGTTTTTTGTTTTTTATTTGTTGGTAATCAAATGTGCAGTAGCGGTTTTCAAATCGTGCCTTAAATGACTTCAGATATATATTAAATTAATTTAAATAAAGCTTCAATTTCTTTATTATAAATTCATGTGAAATTTAATAATTTTATAATATATTTATTTATTTGTATATAGGTAGTAGGAGTAATATTTTTGTAAGTTATAACTGATGAAATTAAAAATTTTAACGTCTTTCAGAGTAGTCAGTTTTACAAAATGAGTCCAATTTTTGAGTAAAATATTAGTCTGTTGTAATTCTTTTTTTATTGAATATAATTTAAATTATGCACAAAAGTGATTTAAAAGCACTAGCTGCCAGGACTATCGGCTTAGCTGAAAAATTTTATAAGCGTTATAATGTACGAAATTAATTTTGTAATATTATAAGGTTCTAATTTTGAATGTCTCATTGTATCTACGTTTAAGACTAATATTTTGAATACATTTTTTAAAAAATACTTATATAAATAATAAATTAAGTTGGATTAGTAGGACGTATAACTGCTCAAAAGTTGTTACGATAACATTTTTATTATTAAATTTTATTATTACAAATCTTCTTTGCAATCAGAGAATATTTGGGCCATACAAAGAACATTTATTCCAAAGTATTATATTATTATACAGGTTCTATTTGAACTAGTCTAATAACTACAGTAGTCTAATAACTACTAATCTAACGCTACAGTTGCTTTCAGTTCTTCAAAAATAAATTAATTATATTGTGAACGTGATTTACTTCAATGATAACATCATAATAGAATTATGTAGGATAAAATCAGAAGACAATTGATAATAAGCGTAGTGAAACGATTTCGTCCTATTTTACAGTTAAAAACAGTTAATTGTTTCTTGTTAGAAGGCAAACTTAATCATCTCTCTGGTTTGCTCTGGATATGGATTATTACAGGAAAAGTATTGTTCATTAAGAGTGAACAGTAAGAATATACGGTTCAAAAGTGGTCTTTATAATTTATGACTTCAATGTCAGTAATAGTTTAAAAAAATATAAGATAATACTATAAAATCAATGAATTTTAAATAGTTTATTGGCAATTGCCAAAATTGAAGTAGTAAAACTTAATCTGGGTATACAAATCGCATTTATTATAAAGCACAATTATGTTCAACATTATGATGAAGTCTGTCGAACTCCAGATGCTATGTTATTTATTTTGGCTCTAATTTTTATGATATTTTTGTTCTAAATTAAATTTAAACTAAAACTTATGCTATATATCTTTTTTTTTATACTTAAAAGAAAATATAATGAATTGGATATAATTGGTGAGGTAGGTAGACAAGTGGCTGCTTAAGTTGGTTCACTTAGTCCAGGAAGGTCAATTGTGATACAACAGAATTTCGATTCTCCGCTCCTGGATATTGGATATAGTAAGATTAATTAAATTTGAAATCTTAGAAAATTTTTAGTTCACACAGCCATAGCCAGAAAGCGGGAAGAACTTGCTTTAACATCATTTTTTAAATACATGTTATCGCCAAAAACCAAAAATGGATCGGCTGAAGCATAAGAAGAAACTAATCGTATATTTTTTTTTTATATTATAGCCAAAACTTAGGTTTTGAACCTTTAAGTACTTACTATTTGAAAAAGGAAAGGGTAGTTAGAGGAAAGAAAAGAAAAAGGAAGAAGAAAAGTTTTGTGGGAAAGAGCAAACAATGTTGTTAATATTCGTCTTAAACCTCTGTAAGTCATAAATAAAAAACGAATGAGGTAATGAGATCTGAAGTTGGATTGAATTTTCATTGAAAAAGAAATTTTATTTTAAAATGTTATACTGTCAGATTGATGTCTAAGCAAGCAGCACAACTAGAAATCTATTCCTGGACCAAAGCTTGCTATAAAATTGATTGTTTAAATTAGTAATCATCGTGTATCGTTAGTGAAAACAGTCACCCTTTAATGGGAAAAATTTTCATTAAAATAAACTAAACCAAATACTGTTAGTGAAGAATTAAAAATCATAAGTCGATATACATTTGGCAATAGTTATACAATTAAATGCAAAATACTCTAAAAAACACTCGGCCAAACTATTAAGTAACAAAAACAATAGTTGTTACAAAGTCTCAGCCATACGTACATTATTACACAATATATTTTTAAATTTTAACATTTAGTTGACTGCCAAAAGAGATAGAACTATAATTTACTTTACGGAGCGTTCTATAGTGACTGGATCGAACCTACCATATTCAGTAGAGCATAAGTGAAAGTGGAACAACTCAATGGCTCTGAGATTATTTTGATTAGTTCTTTTAACAAAAATGTTTGCAGAATTGGAGAAGCTAACCCATGTTGCCCGAAAAGGTCTGGTGAATAAAATAGATATTTTAAATTATTCGTTTTACCACTTTAATTCTTTTTGTATTCACCTCAATCAAGTTATATAATAAATCTAGTAACAAATCTAAGTAATAAATCTTTAGTAAATCAGCTGGAGCGTCTTAATTCACGCCAAAGAAACGTAATTGAATATGTTAACCTTTCCCTCTATCAAGATGGTACAACTTAATACAATAAAAAAAAAAAACCGATTCAAAGTTACTATTAAAGAATATTATCAGTTTTTTTTTTCAACTTGTTAACAATTTTAATAATAAATTTTCGGAGTTGTAATCAACCCTGGACTATAAAATAAAAATCATCATTTTAATCATTATAAAACATTATTCTATAGATCGCATTACTATGTAGAAATTTTATTTTATTTTATTTTGTTTTTTTTTTCAAATTATTCCAAGTAAGTAAATAATATCAAATAACCATTTTGAGGTAAAAGAGATGGTAAATTTCTTAATTTATTTATTTATATTTGCAATGAAAATATAAATTATTTGAATGACTGTTTTTTCCCATTACAAGACTGTCAATTTTTCCCAAATTTTTTTTTTCAATTTATTTGCTTCAATGGTAGGTACTGTATAGTAGCTAGAAGCATTATTTTATTGATTTGATAACTTGATTACATGACTTGTATGTCATACAATATTTTACTATAAAATGACAATTTTTAGCACCAAATCATAAAATTCACGATATTTTAATTTAGGAATGGTCACAGGCATGTGCATTTTAAATTTGATTGCATGTTAATAGATTTTTTACTTATATTTGAGTTTGATTTGGTCGAAGTGTGTTGTTTACGTGTTAACTATTAATATTGATAGTGACAGGATAGTGATTGTAATCTTCTGTGATTTTTAAAAAACAATTTAATATTATTTATTTTATTGGTAAATTGAAATTTTACAAAACAAAGTGTTGTTTAATGTAGAAAATGGTTTTAAAGCTGTCTACATATTGACAAATACATAGGTTTTAGATGTGAAAGCAATTCCTTCGAGCTATATTGTACTTACTATAAAGTTATTTCAGATCTTTTATTCCAGACTTTATTTATTGTGTTAGAAATTTCTGTGTAGCTAAATGTGCAAGTGTCGAATATTTGATAAGAATAAAAATATTAATGTAAACGATAAATGTTTCCGTAATTTTTTAAATAAAATAAATCAGGATCGTATAATATGCATTTGTATTTCATTTGATTGGGTATGCTAGATACAGGATATGGTAAATATTATACATATATATATATACAGTATATTGTATCTAGATATATGTGTAATGTATATAGATGTAATTAATATAAATGCAAGATACTGGCAGGCCCGGCTCTTCCATATGCACAAATGGCAGCGATTTCATTAAAATAAAGGCTCGTAAGATTAGTTTTTAAAATGAAGTTAAGTCTATTATTAAAAAAGATTTAAAATATAAATTCTCTAATTATTCGCCTTAAATTTTTATATTTGTTCTTGACGACTATGCCGGATACCTCATTAAAAAAAATGCATTGACAGTTCTACCCAAAGGTGATGTGGAAATGAATTTATCCAGAGCGGCTATTTTAAAAAGTGCACCGGGTGAAAAAATGTGTAGCTCTGGCATTGGATACTGAGTTAGGTCAGATTCTAGAGTTGGATTCAACATCAAAGCTCTACGCCTTTTTCCAGAATATTTTCATATATAAATTATTTTTATAAGTAGCCACTGTTGAATACAAACAAAATTATTGAATTCGAAAACACTAAACGAATTACAGTCGGATTTTGGGATTTTGAATTTTGGGATTTTTGTATTTTGGAAATTTGGAAATATGGTATTTTGGTTTTTTTTAGAGGCTTTGTAATTGGTATTTTGTATTTGGGATTTCGTACCTAATCCATAAATTGTACAAATAAATACAGGTATGTAAATCAAAATAGAGGCAAATGAAATACAGGCATGCGGTAGTAACCCAATAAAGCATAATATATTTGAAAATATATAATATTGTGTTTTTTTACTTAACTATAATTAGCCTTATTTTAGGTAAGGAATATTGATTTAATACTTTATAATGAAAATCTAAAAATTACTGAATACTTAAAGTATATAGGCGAATGAAATGAAATTAATACATGTAACATTTTAATAGAAGACATAAAATATTTCCAGTTAAAAAACTGAATAGCATTATAAAAGGAATCTCTTGGACATAAGAACGGACTAATTAGCAAATTCTACTTTGTAAATACTCGCCTTTAGACCAATACTATTTATTAAACTTTCAATTTTCAAAGTTTAATTTTACAAAAATTATAATGATGAAATAAGCTTTTTGTACTAATCTGATTTACAGTGACTGGAAATCAGTTAAAAAACTCATTTGAGAATGATATATAATAAAATATAGTCTATTTCAGTTCTACCGATTATTGGACACTGTCAGTCGAAAATATGATTCTGATGGTTTATAACACGATATTGAAATCTACGCGATATAGAGTTATGGAATACAACGAGTAGATTTAATAATATAGAAATTAATGAACGTCTTAATTTCATCTTAGTTATTTATTTAAAGAGTTTTATGATGGGCTCATCAACCTCCGGGGTTTTGTCGGGTCCAAAGTATGTTTACATTTTATTTATTTTGTTTTTTTTAAATCAAAATTAATTAATTCATATTAATTTTACTTAAAATTAGATTAACAAAAAAAATAATAGTAAAAATAATTCATTTTCTATTTTTACCTATTTCAAATCCATGTCATGTTGCCTTATTCTATGTTAATAACTACAACCCAAAAGGAAAAAAGAAATGAAATTTGTACTAATCTAAATATATTTTTGGAGTAATATTTGTTACCTAAAATTTTGGGTAAAGAATTTTTTTTCAAGGTAATAATTTAATGTCTCATGTATAGGTTTTTGGGTTTGTTTTACTATTGTAGGTTGGTCTAATGTTCTGAATAATTTATCAGAAAGTTATTTTGAACTAATTCTATATTTAATAAATATAATATTCAACTGATTTTGTTTTAGTAAGATTGCGCTTTAAATTCTACACTCTGGAACTGTCTATTGTGTTTATTAACCACCGCACAATAGAACTTTTCTTCATCTTTTTTCTTTGCTTTCCTTTAAATTTATTTCCTTCAAATAGCCAAATGGTACTCAAGCGTTCATAACTTAAGTCTTAGATATAATAAAAATAAAAAATATTCGAAATTAAATATATTACAAACGGGGCAAATTATTACACTTTTGCAGCCTGGGCATAATAAATGTATGTGTAAACTATCTGTGTATGTATGTGTACCTGGAATAATGTCTCCGTACTCCCACGACACAGAAAAGTCCTCCATTAAAAGCCTAAATCGATTTTGCAAAATTAAGTACATTTTATAATATTTCTAAAGTACTTTTAACAATAAAAGTACTTTTTTTTATTAAAATTACAAGGCTAAAAACTTTAAAAATGACATCTCATGTTATGGGTCAGTATTTTTTAAACTTCAAATTATTTCGTTTAAATTGTTGTGTATTAAAACTACATAGAAGAAAATATTAAAGAAACAATAGTGTAAAAATGTAATTTAAAATAATATTTTACATTTTTTAATTTAATAAAATTATGGCTCACTAAAGGAAATCGGGGGGAAGGTTAGTAAATGTTTATAATTATTATATTTGAGAATAATTTTATCAATATGATTGTGGAAAACATTTATCTTATGAATATATCTATGTAAACCAATGTAGAAAAAAAATCTGAAATCGAAAATCATTTCATTGAGTTTATTAGAATAACCCTGCAATATATTAATAAACGGCTTGAATTATTCGAAAATAGCCAGCTTCTTAAAATCGCTATATTATATCATTAAATACAAGGTTTTTCAAATTTGAAGATATACTAGCGGTTGTTAACTAGCTTAATTTAAAAAAAAATAATAACTGGTCTTAACATGGATAGCCTATTTGAAGAAGTATGTTTGATTGGAAAAAGTATAACACGTAATAAAGTTTGAAGAACATCAACGAAAATATATGAATACATTTGACTATTTTCCGAATGTATGCAATGTCATTAAAATAATTTCTTATTTATTAAGTATCTCTGCTAGTAGTGCGTTTACGGAAAGAGTGTTTTTTGTTAATGAATGCTAAATAGAATGAAGAATGAGTAAAGAGCTCAATTGAGTTAATTAAGAATGAATTAATAATATTTTTTAACCAAAAAGAAACTTGTCAGCAATTTTATGAGAATATTAAGTCTGATAATAAGCTAATCAATTTAGGAAAAACGAATGAAAAATACACATACAAAAATAATCAATATTAATTAGTTAATATTTAATTATTATTAAAATTAATTTAGATTTATAAACAAAATTTCTAGTCTAGAAAAATAAAGTTTTGTTAATTTTTTTGTTATACTTATTTGAATTTGGTTATTTTTTAACAATCTGTGTGTCCTACTCAGAGAGAGTATATTTAGTTGTTTTGTTATTTTTGTTTAATACTAATCTTTATCATAATTAATATTTAATAAAAAACATAGATACTAATAAGTTTTGATTTTTTGTTTTATGTCCTCCCCTGGCATTCCTAAGAGGTGGCAAGCCTAAATGTGTGACATATTAATTTTTACTTAATTCTTACTATTTTCACACAGATTATATAAAATGGTGTCTATATAGTCTCTATGGTATGATTCAGTTTTATTTTATTTATTTATTTCTTTATTTATTTATCAGCTGACTTGCAGATAAATCTGTAGACCAACTTCATTTATTTTTATTATTGCTGAAAATCTGTTATATACTGCTACATTTGGTTATACCCTACTACTAAAATCCTTCAGAATTTTATATCCTGTCATTATATATTACAGTGTCATGGAAGTAAAAGTTAGATGTTTTGTTAAAATAAATATAAATTGTTGTCCTTCCGGTTATTGATTTAATAAAAAAAAAACAGAGTTATTTAAGGAAACAGTTAAATTTTACTTTGATAGGTTCACTTCTAGAATTATAATGAAATATTTAACCATCATAGAAGACTACTAAATTACTCACAGAAGACAATTTAATCGATGTATGAAATGTGATGGAATTTAGGAATGATATGACTCATTCTTAAGATAATCACGGAGATATCTTAATAACAATGTAATATGCATTATCTATTAGGAATTTTAGAATGGAAATATTTTCTTATGATTGTTTTTTTTTTTGTTTTCAATAAATCGCATATTAACAATATTAGCCCGCGGTCATCCTTATAATAATGACTTTTTTTTAATTTTTTTTTTTTCATTAATAAATTGACGACTCTCTATACACCGGAAGAATTTTTTTTTTTTGTTTATTTTTATTTGTTTTTTAATTTTATCATTAATTTTTTTATTTATTTATTCATTCACTGTGTATATAATATTGTTAACGCAATTAATGAACAAAACAAACATCTTCATTAAGAGATCATCTCTTCTGCTATATTCTTCAGTTATATTTTACTTACAAGATCAGAAAAGATCATCTAAAAGATTTTAAAAATACTTCATTATATGATGAGTTTGCGATGGACATTAATTTCAGGAACAAAATAAAAATAAAAAAATAAAAAGTCAGACCTACATGAGAGTCTCCAATTCAATTCATGTTTTTTGTATACGGTGATTATGTATATTGATGTATTGCGCATGAATTAATTTGTTTGGATATGTAAGTGTGTATATGTAGAAGATATTATGAACTTCTAAGCTTATATCTCTTTTAATTAAAATTATTTTAAGTCTGAGAAAATTTTCTATAACTTGTATATATACATATAGAAAAGTATGGATTTTCCATCTAAGATAACCGTTATACATTTCTAGATGGTATGGATGGATAGTATAAATATATTTTGTAATTGTCTATGCTCATAGAGTTATAATATGTATATAATAACACCTGTTGGATATTAAAGTTGTTGATTTTTTCTTTTATTCTATGAATCATACAAAAACATATAAACATACATTCCTAGGACATAGTTGTCGAATAGATAATACAAGTTATTAAAATATTATGATAGAAAAGATAATCGTTTATGAATTCAATGATTTTTTTATTTTCATAATATAAGATGTGGATTCATTGATAGTTGCATTCATTAGAACATTGTATATTAATGACTTTATTTATTACGGTTAAAGATATAAATGTATATACATAGAAATAAAATAATGGGACAACGAAACATAGACTGGAACTAATTTCATTATTGATTTACTTAGTTATACTGTGACCCATGATGTAAAAGAATACTTAGGGTGAGTTACCGTCTTCATTTTCATTTGCTGGAAACAAGTCTGTTGTAATTTAATGTTATAAATAAATCTGTCATAAGATGTTCTAATTATCATTCTCCGTAGCTGACTAATTAAAGATCAATAAATTGGTAAAATCGATATGCAAAACTGCACTTAAACTCTAATATGAGTAAAGAATATTTAGATGCCATTGTTGATCTATAATGACGATATTTTCAGACAATAGTTATTAAAGTTTTGTAATGAATGAAATTTAAAAATGTTCAATGATTATTTATTTTTGTTTGCAATCTATCCTATATATAAACAAATTGATTTGACTACAAACTATACTCAAGTCATCCAATTATTATCCAAATAAAAAATTTAACAATTTGTGGCATAACACTAACATACATCTCTATCAGTATCCAATTGTCTTTATATATTAAATAAATCTTCTAAGGAAGCATTTTTGAGTCTTCGCTGAATACAAACTGTATCAAACAAATTTTTGGAAAAAGGGTTTGAATACTTTTGCAGCCTCTGTTTGTATTTTATGTGATTTAATATACTCTTTTGCTGTAAACATCCTAAAGACCTGGTGAATAATAGTGTTAGTAACATACCAAAGAACATGCATTACCTTTTGTAAAGCTTTTAATTGATCGCTAGATTTGATAGCTGTTAGACACTCAGAAAGAACCCAACAATTGTATTCCATTAGTCCAAATGGGTTTGATAATGAGCGTTATATAGAATGAACAGTGCAAGTTTAGGTTTGGGTCACAATAAACTAATATAGCGATTTAAAATTTTATAGCAAGATGTTTTTTTTTGGTTTTATATGTATTCGCCAAGTAAACTGTCGTTTCAACTGTATGCCGAAATATTTTGCTCCATTTTTTAGCTTAATATAAACGAATTTGACTTGATTTAAAAGTGAATGTTCCGAAGGGGTGAAAATGAAATGTTTGACTTGTTTGTTAACTATTTTTTTATTATTATTGTTGTAGAAAAAAAACAAGAGTTAGAACTGAAATACAACCAGTTGTTTTGGCTGATTGGGTGAACATCTTCGCTTTCAACATATAACAATCAAATATTAAAGCCAGTCTGGGCATACCATTGATTTACAATCAAATATTAAAGCCAGTCTGGGCATACTGTATTCAAATATGGAGTTGTGCTAAACAACTTCATATTCAAACTATCCAAACGTTCCAAAACAAAGTGTTGCGAATAATGGTCAATGCTCCCTGATATGTTCGTAATGCTGACATTCATAGAAATCTTAAGATCCCTTCATAAAAGACGAAATCAAAAAAGTGGCAATACGCCTGAAAATTTGTCTTTCTCAACATAATACTGAAGTTTTACGCTTAGGTGGCAGTCAAAGCTTTGTTACACCTCTTAAATGGACGAAACCGTTCGAACTGTGTTAGGAAAAAATCTTTTATCGCTCAATAATTCCTAATGGGATTTTGATTGATCTGAAAAATATCGGAAGTAATAGAGCCAACACTGTATTAAGGGTTAAAGTATATAAAAACTGTATAGTGCATTAAAGTCGACACAGTTCTTTACTTCGTTCCCTCCTGGAAAATAGAACGATAAATGAAAACTCTTTTGATGATTTTCTTCTATCTGCAAAAAAGAAAAATTATTATTGTTAATAGGAAAAATTATGTTATTTTGGGGTTATATAGGTCCTATGTTATGTTAAGCTTCTACGAACTTTTAGTTAAATATCTATATCTATCTATGTATTATCCTTACAAAAAATTGGTCCAATTAATACTAAAAAATAAAGAATTAGCATGAAAATTTTGAAAGCTTTGGGCAGAGTAGTTGTCATCTACCATGTTGAAATAGTCCATGTTATGACAAAGTACGATAAAAGTTAGCTAAGAATATGTTAAAGTAAAATTAATGGTCCAAAAATATACTACAAAATCGTATAGGAATGAGCTATGAAAGTATATAAAAACAATTTATCAATACTTTCACATAAAAAAAATTAAATCACATAAGAAATGTTGCGCTATTTCTTTTCTTATAACACATGCTATAGTTGTCAGTGACTTGTAAGTTGTTCACATGAGTTTATTTACTTGCCAGTGACCAGTAAGAAACGATCTGAAAGAAGTTGTGTTATGCAATAGATGTGTAGAGTGTTGTTTAAATCTTGTCTGGTGGGATCAGTATACACCTTTATTCCCCAATGATCATTTAATTTTTCTTCAAACCAGTCTTCTACTCACATTTTGGCTACTGGTTTAGCTAAGAAAAATCATATTTCAAAAAATATTAACGTCAATATAGTGTGTGAAAATATATATATATATATATATATATATACATACATATACCTAAAACATATCTTCCCAATATTCATTCAGTGCATTATATTTTTTTTCCCCGATTAAATTTCAACATTCAAACTTTTTTTTTCATACAATAAAGCAATCATGATCCTTTCATATCCAATAATGAATGATGAAAAATCATTATTTTGATATATCGAACATAGAATGCGGGCGGCCTTAATTTTTCATTCAAATTTTGCATCAATAAAAAAATAAAAATAAAACACATTTAAAATTCAACCAAATGTACAGCAGAGAAGAGAATATGTGATATTTGGGCTCATATCTGCTGTTCAGTGATACGATTTTCGAGCTTAAATATGATTTAACATTTTCAACAACAAAAAAAAAAAAACAAAAGACACAAAAATTAAACAAAAAGCAAACTAAACAAACAGGGAAAAAAATGACAAGACTTCTTCATTTCTACCAAATGTTAATGAGTTAATTAGTGAAAAACGATGAGGTTGGTCTACATAACCTAAAACATAACACAAAAAAAAAAATTAACAAAAACATAAAAAACAAATGTCACTGAAACAAAAACAAAAAAAAAGCAAAAAAAAAAACAAACAAAAAAAAAATCAAAAAACGAAGACAGCCAAATAAACACGCATGTTTTTGTATATAAATTTTCTGTGACTCGACAGTGTATATTCTTTCGAAATCTAATGGATTCGATTTGGGCAACTCATTAATCTTATAAATTTTGAATTTATATATATATATACAATATAAGGTGTATATTATTTTTTAGCTTGGATGAACTTAAAGATGAAATTATTAAATACAAAAAATTTGCTAGATAATTAGCTTGAATTGCATTAATTTATCCGCAACTTAAATAATATGTAAAACAGAAAAAAAAACAATAAAAACAAAAACACTGAAACAAAAAAAAAATGTCGGAAGCGGTTCAATTTCGCAAATATGACAATTATATATATATATATATATAGATATTTATATTTATTTACTTTTGAATTTGAATGAAATGAAATATTTTTCGCGATGTGACAGTGAAGGAAATATTTCATCAAATTTAGAAGATGAGTGGATGAGTTGATCAAAAAAAAAAAGAAAAATGCAAAAATACATATATGTATATATATATATATACTAATCCCCCTAATTTTAGAATAATTTGTTTTTTATTTATTCGAGTTGGAGATATGTTCCCTTGTCACTGATACATCCGCTTACTTTTGATACCTAGAAAATTTGAAAATCTTATGGATTTTTCTAATCACTTGATTATTTGTTAAGAAGTTGAGTGCATAATTTTTAATAGTATAGAATTTAATATGGGAGTTGTTCAATGAAATTTAGTCGATATATGTATGTAAATACCATTACACTATTCAGAAATTGATATTATGGCAATAATAGCATTCTCCAAGAACATACACGGGGAAGTACATAAGATTTGTAAAGATCACGTCTACATAAAACTCCCCAGCTTAAAAAAAAACAATGGTACCTAGACTAGACCTAACTATCCAGCTCAACTTTTCTATTTTTAACATACCAATTCTTATTCATAATATCGAAATATCGAAATATTCTGATTTCTTGTTTTTCTGTGTTTGTGTGTATACCGTACCATTAAAGATATTCAACCATTTTCTTTACTGAAAAATCTGATCTATCTCACCTTACCCAGATTTAAATATTATAAGATTGCAGCACTACAATCTATCATTTTAATCATTTTCAATTGATCGATACGAAAAATACTTTACTTTGGTACAGTCTGTGGCTTATATTGTTAAGGTTCCGGGTTTTGAATAATATATGCAATGAAAGTGGCAAATAAAACGATGGATCACGATATCCTGACAAAAAAGAACCGTCAATAAAAATTCCGTTAATTGATATCCAACCATTTACTTTTTTTACAATTAGATGTTCTACGTAGACTTGACTTTTTCAGATCTATTGTATACTTCTCTGTTTGATTATTGCAAATTGCAGGTTTTTATTCCTTAACGAACGCTACTATTGCTTTAGTCCAATTCCCCAACAAACGCTATTATAGTGCTAATGTAAATTTCTGAATCAGGTGATGTGTATAGATATTTGGTAATATTTACATCTTTTGCGAGCTATGACATTACATTAAAATTGAAAGTGATAGGAATATTCCTATTTTTGTAAGCAGAATTTGCATAATTGTTTGTGTTAGATTGTTCAATCTTTATCAGATGATGTTTGTTGAAAGTATCATGTCTTATGATGAACCATGTCAGTGTTCTGACAATTGATCTACCCTCTCTGATTACTTGTTTCATTCGATAATCCCGCAATTTAAAATCCCGTCATCATTTTTGTGGTGTTTTTATTTTTAGAAATCTATGTAAGTATGTGGCAATGGTAAAATAAAACGCGGTTTATGAGAATTCTAGTAAAAATGTGATTTCGAATAATATGATGAATATTTTATCTGACGGGATTTTGGTTGTCGGGTTTGTTTTTTGTCGGAATACCGTACTAATACCGTTACCATAAATAAAAATACTGTAATAAACACAATTGATTAGGCTTGATACATAATTTTAATAAAAAAATGGGATCTTGTATACATCATACATTGATGTTGAACTAACAAGATTAACTACCGTAGGTCATAGGATACAAGTTCGTGTGACAAAAATGCTTTTGATTTTAATATACAATTATATGTATAGTTCAAATAAGGTGTGTAATATTAAGTGAGTAATATTCAGTAGTTAATTCACAAGACATGATTGGGGTTCTAAGACTGCCGCTGATTTAATAAAAATTTTCATTAATCGTTTGGTTTTTATTTATTTATTTCATTTTTAAATTTCTAATGGGCGGTCAACATTCATAGATCGGAACTGACAGTTGGTATATGTATTGGTAATATTAAAGTATCGATAGAAAACACTCGGAAGAGGGGAACAAATATTCTATGGGAGCGTATTGAAGGCCACAGAATAATCAACTTCCTGCTAACTTTCAATAGAGCAGACTGAATAAAAGTCTTAGATATGCACTACGTAAGGAAAGCTGTTGGTCTTTATCAAAAGAGTCGACTAAGTTGAGAGGTGGAGGAGGGTGTAAAGGGCTAAAAGCATACATGCCGACCCTGGCATATTAGCGACATCTAACTCAATCCTAACTGATTAATGATCATTTCCATTAATTTTGATAATACTGAAGTCAAAGCAATTGGGCGATAATTGGAGGGATTACTTGAAGCACTTTTTTGGTATTGGTGGCACGTGAGCTATTTGCAATGAAGATGGGTAAATACCAGAAAACGTATATGGTGTATAAAAAAGTTTACTCAGTGGTATGGCTAGGATGTTTCTCCCAATTTTTAAGGACTATGGGCGAATTTTTAAGCACTCAAATCTTTAGAGCTTTTGTAACAACTCGCGTACGAAAATAAACTCTTAACGCAGCAAGCTGTAAATTCATAAGTAGGGGGAGGGATGTTTGTTGCTGGAAATGTAAAATTTGCTGCGATGATTTTTGCAAGCAGGTCTGTCTTAAATTCCGCATCTGTTATAACAGCATTATTATCAATCAATGCCAGAAATTTTTGCTACCTTTTGGACAGCGAATTATTTTTTATCTTAGCCATTTTGTTATGTAGTAATTCTACTGTTTTAGTACGCGTTCCCAGCTTGCTTGAATACTATCCGGTTTCATTCGCTCAGAGTGATAACATAATATCAGAATCTAAAATTCCGCATACAAAAAAGTGAAATTTATTTTTAATTGATAAAATTTCGATTTTCTTTGAATCATGAGAAACTATGTTGTAGTGTTGATGTAAATCGCATCACAATTTATTTGCAGTCCAATACAAAATTATCAGAACCACAAATCTATATATTTAGAGATCTTAATTGATAAAATTACTTTGGGCAATGAATTAAATCTTCATTATATCTTGTACACGTTAAGATGTACGCAATAAAAATTTCTTAGATAGAATTTTCGTAAAGACATGATCTTATATTCACCATCGTAAAGAATTTCCCCGCAAAAAATTAAATGTAATTGATATTTTTCCACGAAATTTACCGGAAAAATTCATTGCAAGTAACAAGTTACATATAGATACTCACTTTATATATATATATACATTATGTAGTTTAGTGAAACGCTTCAAAAGCATTTCAATCGAAACTAAATTTCATTTGGAGAAAATTTTATTTTTTGTGTTTTTCAATTTTTATTTATTTATAGTTGAAAGGTTTTCAATAACTTACAAAAATTACCAAACCGAAAAAATGAAATACCTACATATATAAAAAATGGAAACAAAACAAAAAATGAAAAAACAAACAAGAAAATAAAACAACACGAAAAAAAAATAGGTCGGATTCGTTCATGAATTTTATTTTAAGACTTATTTTCGCCGCATTTCAGGGCATTCAATGGTATCGAAACAGCAAAATTAAAATAACAAACCTTTTGGTGTATAGGCGCCACAATCTGTTGACTTAATTAAGTCATCAGCCAGGAGGCAGGTTAATTGAAGGAATTTTGATGCTGTAGGTTCCACCGTTTTGTTGTTTTTGTTTTTTGTTTTTTTTTTACAGATTTTATTTAATTTTGGGGTTTTTGAGTTTTTTTTCCTTTTTTTTATTAAAATCGAATTTTTTTGTTTAAAAAATTTGTGTACATATACGTGTATGTACATGTGTATATATATCTGAAATGATTGAAACAATTTTTGTGATAATTTGATAAATATCAAAACTAAAAACACAAAAAAATAAAAAACTTTCTAAACACAAATGAATCGATTAAATTATTAGATATAATAAAAAATAATAATAATAATAATAATAATGGGTTAATCGATTTAATCGATAAACTGTTAAAGATCTAAATTTAATAGGTATAATAATTTTATTGTATTGATTGACATCACATTGACGTTTATTATATACATATAAGAATAAAGTATAAATTTTAGAAGTGATACAGATTGAATATTGATCTTTGAAAATTGTGGAACAGTACTATACTATTGTTAGGAACTAGGGGTAGCCTATTTTTATTTTACATACATTTTTAATCTCAGCAAATTTTTTTGATGGCATGATCTATGCAAGCACGATTCCTCAAAATGTGTTGTATACTTCCCCGTTTATTATTTTAGAATAGTAGTAGGTCCTATGTCCTTGATGAACGCTATTATTACTCTTAAATAGATCTTTTAACAAATTTTACAAAATTTCATTATTTTTAATATAATATAATTAAAGAAAAATTCAATAAAACATCCATGCGGCACATGGACCAGGGCACTTCTGAATAGTAGTCATACATATCAATTATACCACGTGGATGGGTTAAAGAATTTGGTAATCTCTGCTGTGTATAATTGATTTAAATGAATTGCAAGTGGAAGAAAGATATTCACTACTTCCGTGTTGAGCCGAAGAGAAAGAAGCCGGTCAAAATCCCGCTTAAACCAAATTTTATATTATAAAAAATAATTTTAAGAGTAAAATTTGATTAATGACATTAATAAAATGAAACTAGGATATTAAAGAAGATGTAGTTACTAAATACAGTTTATAATCAATTTGAATTTGAGTGATTTATTAATTTTTCTGAATAAAGAAATAATCGTTCACTTTTATTAATTTTGTTAAAGCGTTAAAACTCCATTCTTTCTGATATTAAAGTGGTCATAATAGCTCTAAATGCATACATAATCAAAACTATAACATCGAACTGAGTTCCAGAACTATTAAAAACACTGTCAAAATAGATTAGTCAGTTATATGGGTACTGTAACATTTCGGCATCGCAAAAAATAAGGCTTATCATCATCATTGTCCTGTAACCTAATCCGTGGGGCATAGGGCAGGGAAATAAAGCTTATAGCGGGTTTTTTTCATTTCTTGTCACACTATACACTATGTTGAAAATTAAATTACAAATATATTTTGTTGTTTAAAATAATATAATATTTTTTTTCTACATACTAAGAGTGCAGCTTTCTTATTTTAAAGTGGACGGGAATTGTATTATTTTATTTTATTTTTTAATATAATTGAACTAGTTCATTCAAATTTAATAAAACTAATTATTTTGAATTTTTTATAAATAATGTTGGTACATGTATTTGTTGTATTTGACGAAGCGCGACAAGCAGTCAGTCATCTTCTATGGGTAATACATTTTTAATATTTGTCAAATATTAGTGTCTAATCTGCAGAATATGTAGCTAGAAAAACGGGTTAGTAACCAAATCAACAAACCAGAATTCACAAAAATTAACCCAAAAACCAAAATCAATAAATTGTGGCAAAAAGGAGATATCATGTGTTTTGTATCCATCAGCGACTATTTTAGGTACCTAAATATTTAAAATAAATACTTAAATATCTATACTTTACCTAAAGTATTTAAGTGAAATAAATAAAGTTATTCTTGAATTTGAATTTGCCTTTTGAATTTGAATATACCTGTGCCAAAGTTAAGCATTCATATTCCATATCACATCCACGCTCAAAATGATCATGCTAACAAGCTTTTTCAAGAAAACAAAAAAAGTTATATTAGGTTTCAACAGATGCCATAGATATGCAGCGTGGTAGTGATAATGCATTATCTATCCAAGAATTTTCATAGTATTGGCCTAACTGAAAATAACATATATATTAAAAAATTACTATGTGAATACGACAATCTCACCGTCTGGAAATAGCATTTATCGATAACTGGGATTCCTGCGGAGTATCATAAACTCATAAATATTCGTTTGCCACAAACCATTTCGAACGGAACGCTGGGGCAAAAAACGAATCAAAAGTTATTAGACGTGAAAATCTAACAGAAGCAATGGCATTAGATCGAGCATATTTTATAGAAATGTGACAACAATATCGCGAAGCAATGTTTCGAATGGAATTGAGATTTTAGCCGAAGCAAGTACTCAACAAAGAACAATTAAAGAGGTTAGCAGCAAATAGGAGACTATAAAGGGATTTTATTTCCATTCTATGCCCATGGATGGCGTTACAGGACAGTGACAATGAATAATGGGAGTTATATAACATACCAGTCGAAAATGCTCAGATGTACTATTGTATTGCTACAGATACTCAATAATTCAATTTGCAGCTGCGTTAATATGGGACTCAATCCTAACAAAAAGCTTTCTATTTATTTATTTAATAATTTATTTTTCAAGGCAATCGTATATAGTATCACATGTTTTTTTGCAACATTACTGTTTGTGATGGTCAAACTTGAGCAAACTTCGTATCATACAATTTGTTGATGCTTTGTTTGCTATATTGTTGTAAACAGCTGTTTGACATTTCAAATTTGTTTGTGATTTCATTCGTTCAATTGTTTCACTTGATTGAAATACATATGTATCTGTGAAAAAAGGTAATTATTTTTAAAAAATTTTTTTTTGTTTTAGGTATACTACTTAATTTTTTTCCATCAATTTTAAAACAAAGTAGGAATAATTTTTTTTCTTTCTTAACAAATTTTGATGTTCTATTGATTGTTTAACTTTGTAATTGAATTATTTACTGTATATCATCATATTCTGATGATTCACAATTTTCCAAAAATACTTTCAAATCGATATTAAATAATATTTTTTTAAATATAATTAAATTTTTAAAGATTCACTGCCAAATTCTGATAGTTTTAAAATGTATTAATTGCATCAGCAATACAAAGGATCATTGCCGAATTGCTTCATGAATTTGGAACTGATACAATAGTGATACCGCATCATGATTGGCAATGTTGTGTTTCCGAATTTACCTATATTTACATTTTGGATTGCCTAATGTCCAAATTCCAAGCATCAAGTCCCTTTGGTTAAATTTTCCACTTACCCCATTCAATATGCAGTAAAAAAAAATAACAAAATCCTGGGAAAATAGAGCTTTTATAAACTCTATGAAAACTTCAAACTTCATACACAAATTTTGTTTTTAATTATAGTTATTTTATATTTCAAATATGCTTCCATCACTTTTGTTTCTGAAAAAAAACACGTGCACAGGTAGTGAAAGAGTTAAAAAACATTTTGATTTCAAACTTTGCAATTTTGAATGTTGTCGGGAAAAGTAAAATAAAATTGAATTTGAAAAATAATTCCAAACTTCACTTAATTTTTAATAACAAAAAAAAAAAAAACAAACAAATAAAAAACCCCAATATATTACGTCAGCTGTATTGGAATTTAAAGAATCAATATTTCAAGAAATTATTAATTTTTCCAAAAAAAAAAACAAAAACAAAATATGAAAAATATTTTTCCATTAATAATTTTCAATTTGCATTAAATAAAATCAATTTTATAAATAATAACAACATACATATATATACAAAATAAAAAGCGAAAATAAATCATAATCGTACTAAAAATAAGAAAAAAATTATTAATAATAAAAAATAAAATCCCATAATTTCAATTTATGGAAAATTAATGATCTATAATAAGAGCATTTTGTTATTTTTCTATGTAATAAACTCATCGCTAATGTTGATTTCCTAAACAAATTAAAAATCTAAAAATGAAAAAAATATAAATATACATATACATTACATACATATATATATATATTTATACTGCATACTTCGATTTGTGGTATGCCCTCCTCTTATGATATCATAAAAATAAACCCTATTATTGTTATTTGAAAATAATTAACGATATCCCATAAAAATCTCTGTTCTTACATAAAGTGAAATTTTCTCGATCCTGTTTTTTTGTTGTTGTTGCTGTTTCGGTTATTGTTATTTTTCGTTTTTATTATTTGAAATTTTATTTTCCCTTCCGTGAAAACATTAACTTTATGATATGAAATATAAATTATCTTACAACACATTATGAATCATAAAAAATTAGAGAAATAAACAATTTTTAATTTCATAAAATTGTGACAGTGACTGTTGTTTTTTTTTTTTGTTTTTTTTTTTTTAATATAATGTATAGTAAGTTGCTGAGTTATGCTCGTGTATATAATAAAAAAATGGGAATAAGAAAAATGTAAAAAAACAATCCACAGTCAATGATAATAAAATTGTTTTTGTTAACTTAATTTTTTTTTTTTATTTTGTATCATTAATCCTTTAGGTTTAGGAAATAAAGAAAAGGATTCAACTTGGTGTTTCCATTCAGTTTATTTACAGTATAGTATTGTTGTAATGTTGTGCATTGACTAAATTGTAATTTAGGGATTATGTGAAGTATAATCTTCCATTGTAGTTTATGTGATCAGAAATGATGTGGCGGTTATGCCATGTGACTACTAATCCGGAGGACAAGTTGTCGAAGGCCTCACCCAAGGCATAGATGTTGTAAAAAATATTTTCCAATTTTTCTTTAAAATTTATTGACAATACAGAACTTTGTTATACACTAATACGAAAATCGAACTATGATATTATATTAAGGCGCACATATTTAGTTATCTATATTTAAAATTACAAAACAATGCAAGACTCTACTGTGTAGCATGCATTACCCTCAAACAATAAAGGAATTATTACGTAAAGCAAAATTGTTGATAGTTATGGTTTGATAGTTTATGGCTGATTAACCTTCTCTAACGCATGGTGGCTTGGGAAAGTGATAATGGGAGTGCTAATCTCCTAAAACAACCAAATAACAACAATAAGGTAATTCGAGTCGCATAATGTCGCATAATGATGTGCAAATTGGTTTTTTTTAGAAGCAACTGGAATGTACACTTGTACCTATGCATATACCTAACATGCATTAAGCGTGTTTCTTATGGTCATAGACTTGGAACTTAAAAAAAACAAAAAAACAAGCTTTACTTACAACATTCACTGCACTCTACATTTTAAAAATGTTCGTTAAGTTTTTTTATGTTGTACTTTTAGAATGACCTAGTCATTTTCTGAAAGAGTTGGATCTGAAAGAGTTGGTATATTTTATTGCATTTGTCTGCGAACATTTTGATAAGATCGAGAAATCGCTTATAAATATTTAAAAAAATTTTTAACAATTATTCTAAACGTTTATATAAATTACAGTTATTCCTGTCTACTATATCCGAATCAGTTTTTTGTAATCTAAATAAACTTTAACACTTTATTTTGAACTCATATTAAATAACGGCATTATTGAAATTTCTGTGGATTGCAATCATAAAGATTTTAGAAGTATCGAATAATCTACAGGGTGTCAGGAACCAATTTTGAAATTTAAAAAGTTATTCAGACCACATAACTACTATATTAAGGTACTACAAATGGTATTGTAAGGTACTGCCTCTCTCTCTCTCTATTAACCAACATTTTTCGTTTATTTTTACAATCCGTACCGTATCTTTTTCCAACGAATACCATTGAAATGGGTATTACCTGTTATCACTATATATATATATATAATTATAAAAAATACGTTCAGTAGAAACTAGCCTTACAATCAATATCAGCAATGTATCAATAGAAATTAGATCTGCATTGCTGTACTGAACGTTTGGCAGCAAAATTTAAAATTACATATTTATTCGAATGTACCTCTATACAATAAATCAATATAATAATAACCAGAGACCTTCTATATCGTGATGATGACAAAGCACCTGCGGTATAACAACTTGAGACCTTCTACATCGTGATGCCGACAAAGCAGCTGCGGTAGTAAGGCTAATGATATTTCATGATTTTTTATTTATTTTAATTCGAATATAATTTAATAATTATTATAAAAAATTTGAATAAAAAGTATTTTTAAAATTTAATCATATTAATATTATATTAAAACTTAATAAACCACCGAATTATTAACATACATTTATTTGTTATCATTATTTATTTTATCATTATTCTTCTCATCACTCACAACAAATTTAATGTAACAAAAACAAAATTGTTTACATCAAAACATCATTAAAAAGTCGCTACTCAATTTAGCCTAGATATTTTTCGCTGCGAAATTTATGTAACGCTTTACTTTACGCTACATAAAATCACCGTTCAGTAGAAAATTAGCTAAAACGCTACAGTAATTTTGCAGCGCTAGATTCTACTAAACGCACCTAATGTTTGCACCTAATTTTATTATACTCTATTTGTATATCTATTATTAGAATGCCCTCTCCAAACTCTCAAATTTGCAATGAAAGAGATGGACAGAAAAGTTATATTTTTCTCAAAATTGTGTGAAAATATTTCTGAATAGATTTTTTTTTTATGGCTTTTTTAGTTTTTTAACAAGACTTTAAATAATGTCTAACAGCCGTTGAAAAACTATTGGTTTTTCAGAAAAACTGACCAATTTTACAATCTACGGAAAACAAAATGTATGATGTCTATGGTATATATATATATTCTAGAAAGCCTTATTAATTTTTCGTTATTTGTTGACAAATCGGGTTTGTGCGAAGGGGTTTAGAGAAGAAGATACAATGCCGAACTATACCAGCTGTTCAACGACATGGACCTTGCCAAAAAAAAGTCAGAATAAGACGTCTTCATTGGCTAGGACATGTAGAGCGTATGGATGAAAATGCTCCAGCTACTAAACTCTTCGAATCCAAGCCCCAGAGAAGCCGCACCTGTGTTGGAGAGATGAAGTATCGGCAGATCTAAAAAAAACTTCAAATACCAACTGGAGAGATTTCGCTCGTGACCCAAGTCATTGAGTACAATTTTGCGTCAGTCCCAAGACCTTCAAGGTCTGTAGCGCCCAATAAGTAAGTAAGTGTGGTCAAATCAATGTCAACAATAATTGTTCTAACCGGAATTTTGGTTGGTCAAAATAACCGCTTCAAACCGATATAATGGTTATACACACTGTCAGTCTGTCAGTTTGTATGGAGATGTTGTAGTTAATATTGCACTATAACACTATTTACCCAATTCGATCAACATACTCAGCTATTCAAAATACTACAAATATGAAACAAAACACCCTGTGTATATTTTATTCTCATAAAAATACTCTTATTTTCCAGTTATTCGATTTTTTCTCGACATTTATAAATTTTCTTTGCATATGACATATCTGCAATAACGGATAGTTCCTTCGCTCCAAAATTTTCTATATGTGAACATATATCGATTTACCAATTTGAATCATTTACAAAATTCTTGGATCCAATTTATTCTACTCTCGCCTCTGGAGAAGTTGACAATTTCAATTTTATGATTAAAATTTGCTAGATAAAACTACTAAAACCGAAAAAAAATCACACACCCTAATTTCCAGTAAATTTAAAAACATGAAATGATTTCCGATAAAAATTATTAACACGTTCGTTTTGTACCGTAACTTGTGATTAGATTTGTGTACAAAAAAATTTCTTAATAAAATTTTAACCTACCGAGAATGAGTTGATTGAACATAATTCAAAATTTCAACAGTTTGTCCTGAATTGGTCAAATCTATGTCTTTTCTATATAACCTGTGTTATAATGTATTATTTTTTTTATTATGTTTCCTTAAAATCTAAATAAAATTCCAAAAAATGTTTAAACCTATTCAAAATCTTACCTATCACTTCAATGTTTGACATAACCATATAAAATAATAATTTACGAATGATGCAAAAAAAAAAAAAAAAAAAAATAGTTAAGAATATACCCAATACTCTAAGGGGAATAAATGAGAAGGCATGAAAAACAATCAAAACAGCAAAACAGTGAAAAATATATATGGATATTTATATATATATATATATATATATATTAGCAGAAATTCTTATTGGGAGGTCTCCAAATTGTCAGTTGTGTGGTCTTTATTAATAAAGTTCTGCGCACCGCAGTTTATTTTATTTTTTTTTTTCGTTGTTTTTATTTTGTTTTTCTTTTTAGCTTTTTACTATAAAAATTTAAAAATCATCAAAACCAAAAAAAAAAAAAAATAATTCTTTTAAGATTGAAGGAAAACGCAATGTATTGCAATTGAGTAAGAGATTATGGCACAACAAAAACAAAAGAACTAAAAACAGTGTACAGATTTTTAGAAGAGATTTTCGTTTTGTGGTCGTATCTATAACAAAAACAAAAACACAAAATTAAAAATAAAACAAAAACAAAAACAAAAAACAATGAAATATTACTTTTATTTTATTGTGCAATTTCTGGACTTGAACCGTTTTTATGAGATTTTTCAAATGATTCTGAATTGTATTTCTGATGAATCATTCATTATTGAAAATAATAATAATAATAATAATAAAAAAAATTCATATGAGATTGAATAGGATTGAGAAATTTGTATTCGAATTTGAAATCGTTTATGAAAATTAAGTTATTAAATTTGAAATATGAGATTTGCACGTTCAAGATCCCTGTGAAATAAAATTTAAAAGATCAACTGATGATGATGAATTGGTAATGTTTTGCTAATTTAATAGTTTTTTGTGTTGTATATATATAGAAATATATTGTATATATATATAAGAAATACTTAAGTGAAAATGTTTTTGTAAAATAAAATTTCTTTGTAAATTGAAGAAAACAAAAAAATAAAAGAGTGCCGCCGCAAAAATATGGTAAAATATTAAAGTTGAAAAATTTTTATTATAAAATTAATAATTTTTAATAAGTTTCCACTGTTCCACAGTTATTCTGGACTGGATAATAAAATATTGAATTTAATTAAGTATATTTCCGTTAAATTTGCTTAGTAAATAATGTGTGAGTTTAGTAGCTAGTTTGGGTCAAAAAAATTTAATGCTCATAATATTTTTATTATTGCATGTTATATCAATCTTTTGGTTTTATAACGAACCTATATAGTTCAGTTTAATTATTTTTAATGTGATTTGGTGTTGTAAAAATAATCTATGACCTAAATAGAATCAGGCAGATGAACTTTCTTATTATATTATTGACAAATATTGGTAATAAAACGGGTAAATATTTATTAATTATACATTATAGTAGTCTGTTGATATACTTATCATAGAATTTAAAATTACATGAGTAAAATCGATTAATATCAGGATTATATTGAAAAATTTACATTGCGCTTTTGTATTAACGAAAAACAGTTTTGTAAACTGCTCTCGACCTAAAAGTTTAAATTGTGAAAATATGACAACAGAAGTTGCAATAATCTATATTTTTTGTTTATTGCTTGAGACCGATAGCAAATTTTTATTAAAATTTGTTTCTGTTAACTTATAGTAATTCATCACAATCTATTAACTTAGTAAGGTAACTGGTTAGAATATTATTGAGAATTGAAGTGATATAATTGATTTATATAGTGATCTGAGAATACCGCTTAAACGATTGTTTGATTCATAGTCAAGATGTTTATTTAATCATAATTAACTTTATATTGAAATTTTAATTTTATTTTTTAATTTTTATATTTGAAAAGATCTACAACACTACAATAATTTTAGATTTAAAATAATTACTTGGAGGTTACATCATGTATATTATATTGTGTGAGTATATACATTTTGAGTATATGCATTTGAGTATATATATAGGTACATTTGCTGATAAAAGCAATATATTTGCAAGAGTAGATGAGGTTATAAAAATTTTACAATAGTTTTGAGGTGTTGTACTAAATACTAAAAGATTTATCAAAGATGAACATTATTCTTTATGTATTTAGGTATGTACATACAGGATGCTCCGATTTAATCTGAAAATTCTTTAAGGGGAAAATTCCTTGTAGAATATTAGTAAAATAAGTATTTGAACCAGCGGTTCTATTTTTAAATTTGATTTTGGTTATACTGGGACAAAATCGGATTAGAAAAATAATGACTAAATAATATTCACCACATTTTCGAAGATATTTACAACTTTTGTTTCACTCTGTATATTCCACATCTATAATTATAATTGACAAGCATTTAAGGTCTTGCGCAGTAGACACCTTTTTATTTTATCTCGATTCTCCTACTCCTTATTGAACTTCTAATATATATAATATATAAGATTGTATATAAAACAAAAATGCGCACACAGTTGAAAATTTTGTAACCATATGATTTTATTATTCAGCAAATACATTATACAAGCAAATTAGTTTTTATAATTTATATATTTACTTGCAAATGAATCTATGTACATATGCCAAAAAAAAAAAAAAACAAAAAAACAAATTCATCTAAAATAACAAATATAAAAACAACAAAAAAACAAATTACTTGAATTCTCTAAATTTTGGATATTTGTAGGAGTAATATAGTTTTTATTAAAATTATGTATTATGTAGGTATATATATACATACCTCTTTAATGGCAAATTTTTTTATATTTAGTAATTTTATCCACTAAATGCTACTTACTATAGGGAATATATCGGAAACGAAGCAGTATATGAGAGACGTGTATTTATGTGTCATAAATAAAAAATAAAACTTACTAATCACAAAACTTTTTATTAAACAAGAGTGATTTCTGCTATATCGTGCGAAGTCTATGTCAGTACGTAAATTACTGTTTTTTTTTTTAAACTTTATTAATTTGACTTCAACTTGAAATATAATTACTCAACAGGGGCCCCTATTCTATATTATAATACAGATAGAAATATGAATATGTCAAAATTTTTGTTGTATCTAGTTAACTGCATTTAGTATGACCTGGTATCATATTTACCATTTTGCGGTAATAAAATGTTGGATTTAAAAAGTGAAATTTTTATAAAAACTTTGATTAGCTCAAAAAAAAATCGACCACATTTTGTTTTAATTAATTGTTTCAATGCTTTTTAAACCTGTCTCCTCATTTTTTCCAAAGGACGATTTTTATGCCAGACCTGTTGTTTGTTTTTTCTTGTAGGCCAGTAAAATTTTAAAAATAGAACCTGTCCTCTATCTAGAACAATTGTTTCCCCCAAGGTAATTTAAGTTAAACCGGACAACCATGTATATCTATATGTGTATAGTAAAGAAAGTACAATAAAATATTAAAGGTAAAAAACATCTTATAAGTTAATTTAAATAAAAAAATTAAAAAAAAAACAAGTAAAGAAAATAATCAACTTTTTAATTTGCAAGTTCATACATATAAAGTTTATACCTATTTACGAACAATACCGGCTTATCTAAACAAACTTTTTTGGTGGTCGGTAATAAAAATTAAATTATTCAACTTCTATATACCTATATTTAATTTATCAAAGTCATTACGGAAATAACACTTATATCTCACTATCAACTTAATTTAATTACTTTTAAATATCTCAATTTTTCTATTTAAATTGAAATTTATTAGAAAAATAAAAACAACAAATAAAATTACATTATATCAAAATAGTTTTATATTCTACTGTAAAAATTCTGAATCTAAATTAAATTAAATTCTATATATAAAGAATCTTATAGATTTATCTTAAAATTTAAGAAAAATCTCAGCATCATAAAATTATTTAACAAGGTCATTAATGTTTGTTCTTTTTTATATGTTTGTTTTTTGTTTTTTTTTTTTATTTATTTAATTACTCAATTCAACATAAGTATGCATTAGTCTTACACTAAGCATTTATCGAAATTATCGCCTAATCATTTTGAATAAATTTAATTTTTGTTTCTTAATTTGGAAATAGTCATAACCACAATGATTTTATTTCTACGAACTGCTTGTAGTGTGTGTGTATAAGTATCTATAAACTGATTTAATCATAGAATAAAAATAATAATAATAAAAACAACAACAATAATAACATAAACTTAAAAACTTCTTTAAATAATCAGCCCACCTGAGAATTGGAGAACTGGTCATAAAAATTTAGTCATAAAATTCAACTAATTGATATGTTAATGACAATTAATCAGAGATCATCAATATAGCGTTTTGAACATTGGTATTTGATGCCGCCAAAGTGAAAAAAAAAAATTGTTTTTGGTTTTTTTTTTTTTTTTTTTTATCAGAATTTGCTAATCTTCTGAAGAGACTCATTAAAGAAAAATTTCGACATAATTAAATTTCTATCTGTATTATAGATTTAAGATACACAGGGTGCATAATCAAAGAACATATATAATAACAAGAAGTCTCATCTCGATATTATTCAATTTTTTCAATTTGGATGCGTATGGGCGGGTAAGAAAATGAAATAAAAATAAAAATTGAATTTTGTTAAAAAAACAAAAAACAAAACGGTGTTCTGTAAACAGTTCACAATTTTTAATATGCATAACTAATAAAATTTTATTCTAGAATTTTTATAGAATCTGTGATTCTATCATTAACCCTATTATTGTATTAATAACATACTTAATTAAATCCATACAATAGTACCTATATTGATATTTTGATATCTTATTATTATTTAGAAATGAAGTTATATATATTCATATTATACTCGTAAGCACATAATTTGTATAAGATTAGAAGAGCAAAATTATTGTCTTAAAGAGCAAATTGTTTTGAAGATAAAATGACCTCTCATTGGGTTGTAATTTGGCTATCCGCTATATCAAAATAATATTTAAAAAAAATTTATGGGATGAGACTTCTTTTTATTATATGTTCTTTAGTATAACAATTTAGTTGTATAAAAATATAATTTTAAATGAATTTTTATATACTATTGAATAGGGGATGTATGCAGGAACATAAAAATTGTATAAATTTATATTTCATATTAATTGTGAATTGATTGTGATTGTTTAAGTCTAATCATTATTTGAAATAATGGGATTGTTGTATTTTAATAGAATATTTTTTTTTTGCCCTTACTCCTGTTGGGAGCATAGGGCTTCCAGTCGACATTTTCATCGTACTCGATTGTGGTATTATCATTTCTATTTCCGAAGCAATGTCTAATTTAATTTTTAATCTGTTTCTACTAGCTAAGTAGGGGATTGTCCTACTATAGAAGACAACTATTTGATAACTCTAACTGCGCCTACGTGGTAAGACGACGTCATATTTTTCTGCAAGTTGTCGCTGTGATTTTATCCATCTTTGACGTTAAGATGCCTGACGTTACTATGTTTAGTGGGTACGTCATGTCGCATACTTTTTTTGTCAGTTGTTGACAATTGTAATTATTATTAGTGTTTGTCCAATATTTATTTATTGTTTTATTTTTTTTTTTTTGTATGAGATATATGAGTATTGATATAGATATTGATATAGGTAATATTTTTAGTTATAAAGTATTAATTATTAATTATTTTTTATTGATTATAAATTTTGTATGTAATATTTTTGATATTTTTTTTTAGTTATATTTTATGCCCCCACGAGAACCGAATCCGTGACTACCACATTGTAATTGAAACACATTTCTGTGCTCAAACTGATTAGGCCACGGATGGGATTTTAATAGAATATAATATCAGGTTATAATAAAAGGTCCTATATTGATGTATATTAATGTATATGTATGGATATAATATACGCATATGTATATATGTGTGTATATATATATATATATATTAATGAATAGATTATGGCATATGGAAAACGAAATAATTTTGCTTTTGTAAAATACATTTTAGAAGTTGGGTACCTACAATATATAATTTCGACAAAATTTTTCATCAAAATCTTGTTAAAATCTTACGCTTGAAAATCCCAACTTAGTTTTTGCTTTGATTTTATTTTAAAAAATGTGTAAGTATACCTATTTTAAATTTTATTTGTCATTATTTGACATGGCATAACATTTTATCCGAATTAGCCTTATCAACCAGTTAAAACGCTACATGTAAACCAAGATTTTGTAAAAGCAGATTTTGAAAATCAGGATCATAAGACACATGATTTCGTTACGCTTTCGTGTTTCTTTTAACTTTTAGTATTACAGTTAGTCTAGGTAGCTTACAGGAAGTATTTGTCGAAACTGTCAAATTATGAGGTTGTAAATGTGACATAAAAACATTTGACAGAATTTTTTTTTAAACAACGTCAAAAATTGTTTTTTAGTTTACAATTCTCATATTATAGAACTTTCAATAGACCTGTATATAGGTACCTAAAGTTTGATTATATTTTAAAGAATTTTTTGTTATTAGAGAGAATCAATATACTTTGCATTAATTTAAATTTTTTAAAATAGTATGAATTGTCACAACACCACAGTACGTCCAAACAGAACTATTAAGAACAATCTAAATATTCGCTAATTCACTTCACTCCATAAAAACATTAATAAAGAAAATAAAGTTCTTCTTCGTATTTGAAAACTGAAAAGCAAATTTCAGACCGTTATCTTACTAGATAAGAATGCCGAATATACGTATATATTTAACAGATCAACATATATAACTAATTATATACAAAAACACTAAGTCAACAAGGATGCTTTCAAATGTCCTTTTCGTCCTTAAAGGATCAGATGCGTCATTAATCATATATATTTTTGAAAAGACTACATCATTTGCTTGAGAATCCCCAAAAACAAATCTAGAAGCAAACCATTTCAAAATTCACATAAAAATTTCACTAGCAGATTCATACGTACCAGATCCAATAGATACAAGCCACGGTATAAGTCGTACCCAGACCTAATAGATTTACCAATTCACATTACTCAAAAGATTAATCAAAAATTAATACTCATTCACTCCAAGCTTCACAATACAGGTTACAAATATTATAAAATAACTTTATTATTCCAATGTACGAACACACTCTGTCAATATATATTTCCCGAAGTTATATTACATATATTATTATATTATGGCAAAGGGAAACTTACATAAAAAAAAAATAATTTAATTGATTCGTTTAAGTTTTTTTGTATCTTTTTTTTAATTTTTTTTTTTTATTGTAAATCACATTACCGCGCATCTAAATTTTAATTGGAATTAAAAACCACAAAAAAAAAAAAATTAAAAAGAAAAAGGAAAAGGGAAATTTTATAGCTTTGGGAAATTAATTCACAGCTTAATGGTAGAAATTTATTGCAAAACTTCAAAAGAAACGTATTAATTGTATATATATATACATATATACAAATATACATGTGTATTAGTAAGTACTTGAGACTTTCTATAAAATCATATGACTTTCAAAAACTTTCAAAATATATTTTTATTAATAAAGTCAAAACATTAAAAGGCTATGTTTTGTTACATATAATTTTAAAAATTTTCATTGATATTGGCATAATAATTACCGCAATTTGTTGTATCTAGTAGTTTAATTAACATTTTACACAACAATAATGTTGTTGAAAAACGTTGCAAAAATTACATTGTCAATTTGTTAAATGTGGTTTACACACGTTATCATTTTTGTGGACAGTTTAAATTTGAGCTGTTTCGACGAGGCTCATAAAAGCTTCGTGATATTAAATTTATCTTAAAAACTTCTTAAAAATAATTTTTTTTTTAGAGAGTATAGGGTGTTCCGTACTTCTCAGGTATTGTAATTCTGATACTATTCTTCAGTTATCAATCATCAATATTTTTCACACAAAATGCAGCGGTTGATTAGTTCACTGTTGCTATTCTACTTAGTATCGTTTGTACCATTTATCGTCTTTTGAACGAATTTCATCTCCCAGAGGATTTGAACCAGTGTTATTACTTTACTACCAGTGTTATAACTTTTTTTTTGCAATATTCTTAAATTTACATATTAAATTTTATTAATTTAAATAACCATAATTAATTTTAGTTTATATTTTTTTTTATTTTCAGGTAATGATTGTCAAAATTATTTTTATTCTACAATTATATGAACTTTATTTTAACAAATATATCTACAAAACAAAGCTATATATGGTAAATTTGTAAGTTAAAATTATTTATGCGAACAATTAAGAAATATTTTTCACCTCGTACATTTTTTGTTTTTTGTATATATATAATTCCTATAAGTCTATGGGATAAACACGACTATTTTTAAACAGAGATTTGGCATATCTTTTAGTGCATAGTAATTGTATTTTTAAAATATTGGTAATTGGACAATTGTTCAATACAATTAAATAATTTTTGTACAAATATACCGAGTGAGACATCAGAGTATGAGTATCAGTTTTTAAGAAGGGTAAGAAGTCGTTTTTTTAAAAGTTAAAAAAAAATTTATTAACCAAATCAAGAGTGCTCTATCGATTGCTGATATTTTCAATTTCTGGAAAAGACCGGGAATTCGCCGTAATAGAACACTCGGTATATACAATAAATACACAATAAAATTATATATACAAATTTTCAATTTTGCAACTCCTCTCTTGGAAGCAAAGATCTGTTTTTGAAGTGTTAAATTTATGCGCAGAATGTTTCGCGCCTAATAGAAGAGACAGATTTTATTTACCTCGGGCATTAAAATCGTGGCTTTTTGCATTTCAAATATTATAGTATACTTCCACATAAATGAACATAAAGAATACATAATTAATGTAATGTGATTGATTGATAATTTGAAGTTTTTCTGTTTTTGCCGTTATGGTGAAATTAGATTATACTATATATTATTCCAACCACAACATACAATAATAATTACAACCTACGACATCCAAGTTCCAACATCGTTCAGTACATCCATATAAAACGAACTTTTTTGACATTTCTATAATATTTTTTTTGTTTTTATGATTTTTTTTTTAAAATGCTGGACTTGTACCAATTTTAATTTAAAGTTTTCGCTATGAAATATTCGTCCAAATATATCAAAACATTCTAGTAAAATAAAATTTGAAATATCACATATAATAAAATATCTGACTTCAAGTCGAATTTTTTTTATTAAATGTATTTCGCTTGTTTCATGAGCCATTTTAAGCTTTCAAAAGTTTTGCTTTAGCTTTTAAACATCTTTCGTTGGTAGAAAAATAGTTGGAAGACATTTTTTCAAATGCATATTTATGAATTAAAAATTATACACCCATATTCTGTTAGACCCATCTCGCGAGATCGCGTGAAAATATCTCTGTAGAGATAGCTTTGTATTCTATTAGACACCACAAACGCGATAGCAAATTGTTGCGACGGTAAATGTTAAAACAGTCTCGTGAGTAATTTCTGTTTGACCTTTGACGAGACGCGATAGTCATTTTTTATCTCGTCCAAAATTGTAAACGATAGAGTATCTCGCCTAAGTATTTTGTGTTTTTCTAACAAAAAATTTAATTAAATAAATAAATTGAATAGATAAAATAGTTAAGTAAAGATTAATAAACAATTTTTCATTATTTTTTTTTGCATTTTATTAAAATTGTGTTTTTAATTTGAAAAAAAAAACCATCTTTACTATTACTGTTTTGCTACTATGTTTCTGTACTAAACTAAAAAATATTTAAAAAATAAATATATTTATATTTATTTTTTATTTAAAAAATATTTTAAAACTAAACCCCACTAATGCTTTCCAAAAATTTTATAAACCATATTTTGTTTATATACCAATCATTTTGGTTGACAGTAAAAAATAATCAGGACTACCAACAAATAAAATGTTCTATCGCGCCGCTTACAGTGTCTAACAGAAATGCATATTCAGCGAGACGAGACGAGATCAATTTTTTCTTCTCGTCAACGATGGGTCTAAGAGAATATGGGTGATATTTAAAAATTTTTTTTTTAACTAAATGATGTAGAAAATATGGAATTTTAATGGCCCCTTTGAACACAATTAAAAATAATAAATAGAAAAGTAGTTTGTGCATTATGTCAAGATTTGTAGTGCTACCACCATATTTTCTGCTACTGAATGACAGTATTTTTGCACTTTTTCGCTTGAACGTCATGTCATGTCTATTTGTAATGTAGGCTTTGATTCCAACTAATAAAATTGTATCATCCTGCATGGCTAACTCTTCTAATTTAAATTGTAAATTCCTAAGTAAGTTGGAGCCTGATTGAAATATAATTTAGTTATTTAGTTCAACTATTTCTTTATTCTATCTTATCCATTTATATTAAAACCTCGTATATAGCTTAATTTTTTTTTTGGACCTAACTATCTGAATCATTTTAAATTGATTTTGTTATATTCAAGTTGCGACTGATTTTTAGTGTAATCAATCTGAAATAATTTAATATGAAAATTTTAGTAATAGTATGATTGATTATTTCCATTTCTGTTCCGTAATCACAAACAGTTTAATTTAAAATATATACAATGGCCAACTCCTAGGGGATTTTAATTTTATGGAGTTGTATAAAAATGATGACAATGATATATAATACACATATATATTTGTTACATATATATAATATGTGACAAATAGAATGATCTAGTAATTTTTTTTTCAAAATAGAAATACCTTCAGAAAAAAAGAGGACTCTTCTCTAAGAAAAATGAAAAAAAAAATTAATGGTAACCGTATCGATACTTTTCTCGGTTGTTCTCATACTTGTATTTATTCAAATGTATCTCTACTTTTCAGAAACGTACTTCTATCCAATTCAAATTCCCACATTAAAATCATGTTTATAAAAAAAAAATAAATAAATAAAGAAAGCCATAATGAAATACAGAGACTGACCTAATTTCCGCCAATAAAAAATTACAAAAATTATGACTAATATTTTTGTTTGTAATGTTAAAAATTTATTGTATAGTAAAGAATTAATTCTAAAATCAGTAAACAAAAGCCAAAAAGGAATTCTAAATTTTTTTAAATGGGAAATTGAAGTTTTTTGTAACACAATGAAAAAAAAAAACAAAATAAGACAAAAATTACAAAAATCAATGCCGAAAATATTTTTGGTGCATTTTAAATGTAAATTCCTTATTATTTTTATTGTTATTACTGGTTATTCTTTATTATTTTTATCATTATTTAAATGAGTAATTTCATACTGTTTTTTACTTTATAATTTATCAAGTATTTATTTTGATAAAAAAAAGTATAGATACAAAATATTATATCTTAAGATATAAAATATGTACGCGCTAAAAAATTATTACCACCCACATTGTAATCAGTATGTTTTTAATTTGTTTTTATTGTTGTATTTTTTGTTTGCTTTTGTTTCGCTGTAATTCTTGAAAATTTCTCGCTTAATAATCACACACAACAATAAGTACAACAACAACAACAACAAAACAATTCAACTCTCTCACCATTTATTTTACGAGTGGATAAAGTGGTTTGTTAACTCGTGGGTAATCCATTAGTAATTCTCTTATGAATATATGGATGCATAATAAATCCCCCGAAAAATGCACTTCCACTGATCATAAATCATAAATTTATATAAACGGGTTGAATGTTTTTTGTTTTTTTTTGATTATTTATTGTTGTTTTTTTTTTCCTTTTTTCTTGTGCGTTAATCCATATGTCATATTTTTTTCCGCTTATTTTATTTTTTAAACTAAAATTTATATAATATAATAATGTAATATGGAGTTTTACATACATATTAATATAGTGGTACATCAGCATTACTACAAATATACATAGCTATACATAGGTATATATATAGGTATGTATGTGATTTACGCAAAATTTATTATCCAATGATTCTTGCAAATTCATCAACATTACATAGAGAATTCTTAGAAAATAAATGACACAAAGAAATAAAAAAATAAAAAAAAAAAAACAAATATCAAAAATCGTTTCCACAAACATAACTCAGATCCACTACACATCATTCATTGCACATACATACATATTATTTGTAATAACATTAGGTTCCCATGCTTAATATTCTGATGACTGTCCTCATCAGATTTCCTTGAATATATTACCAAATAAAAAACATAAATAAAAAAAAAATTAAATTCCGTTCATTTGTAATATATATATACATACTGACATACATGGTTTCAGATTAAGTTATGCTTTATACCTACATGGTAGTTATCAATGAAATGAACCTATCTTTAAATGTAAATATTAAATATGCTCGTAAATAAAATGTGGAGAATTAGGTTAAATTAGGCTTTTGCAAATTCATATTACATATAACCTACCTATACCTTATGTGAATTATTTTATAATTATTCAATCATAATAAATGCAATAATAAGAAATATTTGTTGTCCAGACCATTTCCGTACATGATAATTTAAAAGATTGACTAAAAAAAGTAACAAAAATAAAAAAAAAATAGTCCCCCGAGAATTTGGAAAATTATTATGAGAAACATAGTACGTGATTACTGATTAGTTAGTTTAGTGATGAGAAGTTTTTTATTTTTTAACTAATTGTTATAAAGTGTGTGAAATTATGAACCCCAATTTTGGTTTGAGTGAATTAATTTTATTATGGTATAATAACGGTAAATATAATATTAATAAGAAAATTGACGTAATGGTTGTGTAATGCAATAATCATAACCTCTTTAAAATATCACTACTGTTCAAATCACCACAATCAAAATATTACATTATTAAAATATCACCACTTCTTCTTCATATATAGTATTACAATCCTTGGTTTTAGTCTTTTTTATCAAAATTTTCCACCAATTATCCTTTTCTCTTGCATTCGTCTTCCAATTTACTATTTCCAGATTTCTCGCATCTGTTTCAATATTGTCTTCCAATCTATTTCTTGGTCTGGGTCTACCTCTTCGCCTCATGGGATTGGTCGAGAAAATTCTAAGCTGATCTTGGTTTTCTGGCATTCTCATTTATATGCCCGATCCATCTTAGTCTTTGGCTTTGATGAATTTTAATATATTATGGCCATTCGTCAGCTCATATCGTTCTCATATCTTCTTTTATAATCTAGGACAATATAGAAGAAGATACAATGACGAACTATATGTAATATATTATATAATTATTATATACATATATTATACATATATGGGTATTGTCTTCCAATCTGATGGGATTTGAAAGTTCTAACTATATGAAATAGAAATAGTGAAACAGATTGGAGATATATTTAAATTATATCAATCTCATCATGTCCATGCTAAAATTCTGAATATGTCGTTCTTTTAATAAAAACTGATATAAAAAATAAAAAAAAAAACTTTTTAAAAAGTAGCTTTTCGAAGGGTTACACTGTAACACAGTTTTGTTAAATGCACTAAAACTGGAAAAATAAATTAGATAGTTCAAGGTCTGTTAAAAAAGTGTAATTCTAACATTTGACTTCAGGCAGGAGAAAAAAATATTTGTATAAATGTTTGTACGTAAAATGCAAATATATGAACTTGCTATTGGCACGCATAAAAACAAGGAGCGTCAATCCTGATAACTGATGTTTAAAATATCAGCACATATAGTTTAAGCAATATTTCTAGTTTTTTTTGATGAAGTAAAACAAACACGTTCCATGCTATTCCCCTATTCCTGAAATAAAGATATGTTCGTTTTTTTCACAATCAATTTGAATTTATGCAGTATTTTCTGATTAATAAAACGAATTGTCACATTTTTTGTAGCTAATTTACATATAGCCATGTAAAAATTTTATACTGATTCCTTAAATTCGGAAATACTTTTTCTGTCAATTATTCAATTTCTTCTTTGGTTTTACGGATCGTTACCACCTCAATTTTGACATTTAAGTCTTCATTAATTCATTAGCTTATTGTAAATGTTATTTATACGAAATCAATAACAATCGTATTTCTTTATTTGTGGAAGTGTATCTAAGTGTAAATTTTCATGTCTGTAACACAATTGTATTTTGAAATATGCCTGAGACGTGCTAGGAGTTGTACGGTAGCAACCTGAAGCAGTCCATATTTCCGAAATCGGTAAAAGTCGTATTTCTTTATTTGTGAAAGAGTACATCTAAGTGTAAATGCCTGCCTGTCACACAATTGGTTTTTTAAATATTCCTGAGACGTGCTAGCAGTTGTACGGCAGCAACCCGACTGTGTCATTTGATAGCTTTGTAAAGTACAGCGTCTGGTTACTTTTTTGACCATGAATAACTGTGCAAAATTTCACAACTCTGTCTTTAAAACTGTGGGCGTGTATAGCGAACAAACAAACAAATTTTCCCCTTTATAAGTATATATTTTAGTCGTATAAAAATTTATCTTGATCTCCACTATACCCAGAATAAATAAATAAATAAATAACATTGCAAGCTAAGTAATGAAACAAACTAACTTCTCTTCACGCAACTCAACATTAAAAATTAAATTGAATGTCAAGTCAATAATATGAATATATTCAAAAATTATAGGGAATTGAAAAAAAGATATACCTAACCTTAAGTACAGTGAGTCAGAATATTAATAAATTACTAATCATGGTTACTAAAAGTTAAAAAAAAAGATTGGAATTGAAAAGTTTGGTGACAAGAGATACAATAATGAATCTTAAAATGCTCATGTAAAATATGTATTATATACTAGTGAATCCCCTGTGCAATTGCACAGAAGCAGTTCTCTCAGGTATGATTTTATATAAAACGAAATATTGGTTTTGGTATAATTGTGGTTGTTTTCTGAATCGCTTGATTCTTGAATATTTATACTTTATAATGAAATCAAAGTATAATACTTAATACTTTATGACGAAATTAATACTAATTTCAATATAACTTAACACAATAAAATCCCATTACTCTCAACGTAGTAGATCGATGTATTTTAATTCGTTTATAGTGAAAAACGTTTGTAGTCACAATTCTGTTATAGAAATAGTCAACAATTTGTTTGAAAGAAAGTAGTAAACTTATAAGTTCATACAATCGATGTCGTTTATAGTCACATTAAAATATAACCCCCATTTTTTCAATAAAACAAAAAAATAAGTCAAAAGTGAATTATTTTATTAAAAAAATGATATATATATTGTCTTTTTCTGTTCTTTATTACAAATAATGTATATTTTGTGATTACATAGCAGAATTGCTATTTATGAATAAAATAAAGTTTAAAATTGTTATACGAAAGATATTTTATTGAATTTGATTTTGTTTATAAAAATGCAATTTTTTTTTTACTACGCCTATAGTCACAAAACGGTTATAGTCCGAAATATTAATGAAATTTAGCGAATGACTATAACCGGGTTTTACTGTATATATTTTTTTTAATAATAGCAAAAGCAAATAAACTAACATTTATTATATCATTTTTTGAAGAGTATGATCTGATCTGTTTTCTTTTCAATTTTTGTTTGTCTTTTCGTTTTTGTACTTTTTTCTATAAGTTTGTGTGGCTATTTAAAATGTTTTAAGTATTCAGTACCAAGAACTTTAATATTTTTGTGGTGTAAATAATTCACTATTCAACTATTCTTGCTTTTTTACTCACGTCGTTCATCTTCTGTATTATATATAAGACTAAGTTGAAGCTGAAATTTAAAAATTTTAATAGAACAGCAATTTCACTTTTCATGTTATAATCACTTAACCACTCATGTTTTCATAAAAATTTAGAGGTTAGTAAGTTTTATTTAGGAAAAATAAATACTGTTCCCTCATATACTGTTTTGTTTCGACATATTCCTATACTAAGTGGCATTTAATGGATAAAATTACTAAAAATAAAATATTTTTGTAATTAAAGAGGTATATACATATTTTTAACCAAAACTATACGATTACTACAAATGACCAAAATATATTGCATTTTATTATTGCATATACATTTTATAGACAGTTACTTACAAAAATTAATAGAATAAATTTCCTTTAATTATGTATACAAATAATAAGATGTTGAATGACACAAAATGGCTACATTTTATTTAAAAGTTTGAATAGTATAAAAACGAAATAAAATGAACTGTGAAATGAAGAAGCGAAATAAAATGAACTGAGCAGGTCCTTAAATGCTTGTCAATTATAATTATAGATATCAAAATTGTATACATATATATCTTTTATAAAACTAGTTTAAACTAAAATTTAGGAAAATTTTAATAAACGATTTAAAATGAAAATTAATTTTACCATGTGGAAAATTTATCATCACAAAATACTTAGTTCAAATATAGAATAAAGATAAATAAAATTTAAGCGTGTTTTTTTTCTTTTTTATTATGATCTAATTGACACCTGAATATCTTACCTATACACATGATCATCTCAATTAAATATTTATTATAACAAATAATAAAATATTATCATCTTCGAATTGTTTTTTACACAAAAAAAAAAAATACTTCGCTTGAATATTATTTTGTATCATACGCGAATTTTCATATTTTCGAATTAACAATGACGTTTTGGATTTTGGAATCAGCTCTATATTAAATGCACTTACTTTCATAGCTTTATCTTTCATGGTTAAGCTTCTTTTTAACTCTATAATATACATTTTGTTCCATATCCACAATTTTTTTTTTTAAATTCATCAAGTTTTACCCCATATCCAAATTTATCAAATTTTTGATACTTATTCAACCAAAATTAGTAAAAAAAATAATTTTATTATTATTATTTTGTTTTACATGCCAAAAAATCTGAAATAAAAACCATAATTTAAAGAAATAAAAATAATTGAGAAATTTGTAATGAAATGAAACTTTTTCGGCCAGTTTTCAGACTTTATACTCGTAAGCCTTAATAAAATTTGTTAAAATAAATTTCTCAAAACTAATCAATTGGCGTATGGAATAAAATAATAATCAAGCGACGATTATGTACACAAATACTAATAACAACAATGATCGGTTTTTGTCTGTTTTTTAAATAATAAGTATATGATTACTTAACTGTATATGATATTAGTTTTGCAAAATAATAAAAATAAAATATTTATTGTTAAAAAAATTTTTGATATAAAAACATCAATTTTTCGAAATTTCTATAGTCAATTCGCAATCAACAACCATTTTGAACACATTAAAAATGAAATCAGTTTTTATTGTCGCATTTTTAATTTCTTCAGCTTCGGTGAGTACTTATTTATAATTTGAAATTTTTTTTTTTTTTTTTTATTATTTTTGTATAAAACTTTATATAATTAACATTAACAATAATTTAATACTAATTTAAGTAAATTCAATTCAATTAATTCAATACATCAAAAATCAAATAATATCACTTCCAAAAATCAACAAAGAAAAAAATAATCACCAATTAAATTTTATCAGCAAAATCAAAACAAAATAACTTTAAAAATAATATTCTAAAAATTTTTTATAACATATTTTGAAATAGTCTTTTTGAATCGATTGATGTTCCTGATACACTTTATCTCATTCGGCAGTGAGTTAAACAACTGCAATCCTTTATACATAGTAATTGGTTTTGACCTGCTGTTCTGTTGAATCGTGCGACTCTAAATCTTTCTCCTCCTCTCAGATTATACGGCTGGCATTGACTAACGAGCTATAAATTACTTGTGAGATATTGTGGGAGTAAGTTGTACTTCTATTTAAAAATAAAAATTAAAACACATTGTTTGATTTATGCTTATACAATTTAGTGTTTGGTGGAGCATAGATTCAAATCCTGATCTATTACTACATTTTAGCAATATTCTCATCCCTTTTCTATTATTCCCTATCTATTTAAACACCTAAATACTTAATACTCGTAACAGCTTCAATAATCTAATTATTATAATATAAACAGCAGGAACAGTAGAGGCTACAGATCTAATATTGATATGCATACACTTTGTTTTTGTGACATTGAGCTTTAGCTTGTTCACACAAAACCAGTTATGTATATTTTGCAGGTCTGTGTTTAGATTTCGAACTAAGTCTGCAAAATTTCTGCCACTAATATATACCAGACAATCATAAGCGAACATAACTATACGGCAAAAATTTAAGAATATTCCCAATATCATTAATAAAAACAACAAATATAACAAAATTAATATCTGAAAAGTGAAAGTAAATATATGTATGTATATAATATTATGTATATAAGAAAAAAAGGATAAATATTTATTATTGAAATATTAATAATTGTATAAATTAAATTTGTAAAAAAATGTTTATTTAATATTTTTTTTTTAACTAAAAGGCTATGCCTCTAGCTGATACTCAACCTGATACATTCATTTTTCGGGTAAATCAAGAACGTTGTAGAGATGATTGCGATTCATCATCAACAATACCCACAACACCGACACCAACTATATACTATTATTATCCAACTTTACCGCCATCAACACCAATAATAACATCTTATACAATTACAACACCAAGTTACCCTACATCATTTTCATACACTTCTATAAGTCCTATAACCTGCCAAATGCTGAATAATTGTCCTACTTCTTTTCCTTATTCTACAGTCTAGATAACAACAAATAATGTTTATGTCAGAAAATTACTTAAATAAAATTACTTTAAAAAAAACAATGTTACTCTTATTAATAATAACTTTTGTCAAATCAATTCTTATTTTATGTTACTTGAGATTGTTCTAATTCAATCTATAGTTAATAGAGATTCTATTTTGTTTTAGATTTTAATTTTTTTTATTTATTCTTTATGATCCAACGATTATTAACAATATTTTTACCAAATAATTCATCACAATATTTAGAAAAAAAAAACTAATCTATAATTATAATTGACAAGCATTTAAGGTCCTGCGCAGTAGACACCTTTTCATTTTATTTCGATTCTCCTACTCCTTAATGAACTTCTAATATACATAATATATAAGATTATATATAAAACAAAAATGCGCACACAGTTGAACATTTTTTAATCATATGGTTTTATTATTCATCAAATACATTATTCGTGAGTTCTTATTAAAATAAAAAACAAAAACAAACAAAAATATAAAAAAAAACAAAAACAAAAAAAATACAAAAACAAAAAAAATTCATATGACGGGCAATTTCATCTTTACATAATAGAGTCAAAGTAGCTATCTATAATTATAATTGACAAGCATTTAAGGTCCTGCGCAGTAGACACCTTTTCATCTTTAATGACAAAATTTTTTATTTTTAGTAATTTTATCCACTAAATGCCACTTACTATAGGGAATATATCGGAAACGAAGCAGTATATGAGGGACGTGTATTTATGTGTCCTAAATAAAACTTACTAACCACAAAACTTTTTATTAAACACGAGTGATTTCTGCTATATCGTGCGAAGTCTATATCAGTACGTAAATTATTGTTTTTTTAAAAACATTAAATTTGACTTCAACTTGAAATATAATTACTCAACAGGGGCCACTAGTCTTAATATAATAAAGAAGAATGTTTGTGTGTATGTATGCATGTTTGTATTTATGTTTGTGTCATCAGAACTCCACCGAAACTCATGGACCAATTTAAACCAAATTTTACAGGAAGGTATTTCATTACTTGGAATCGAACTCGTAATATGTTGTTTTCCAAAGTTCTGACTGATTCCGGTAGCTGCCATACAACTCCTAGCACCTATCAAGAATATAGAATTTCAAGTCAATTAATATCGAAGATTGTCGTCTAGAACTATTAAGTTCATGAACTAGCCAATTACTCGTCATCTTGAAACCGCGTAACATAATTTCGGCTAACACTCTTAAATCACTAGATTTTGTAAGTTTTGTAAATTAATTTCGACTATTTAAGATATAATACATTATTATCGATATAATTTATTGTTGTTTTTTTTTGCAAAGAAAAATAATATGAGATGACATGCTGAAAAACAGCAAACAATAAGCTCAACATAATTTTTTTTTTTTCATTTCATTTCATTTGTGAAACCTTTCATTCTACTTATTTAAGTTGGATTGAAACATTGTCATATGTTTATTTTTTACTTATTAAGTGTAATTATCCCCTTAGTAAACAATATAACTAGGTGTATATATAGATATTTAAAATTATTTTTTTTTATTAAATTTCAACTACATAATAAATATATACAATATTTATTTGTCAGGTTTAGTTTTTTATCGGATATTTTATCTGGTGTTCATTAATTTAAGGAATAAAATTGTTTTTTTTTTTTCTTTGTAAATTGACAATTTAATCATTAACCAAAAGAACCACAAATTTCTTGTTAAAGTTTTCTTTTGTTCTTCATTTTTATTATTATTTATTTATTTAATTCATTCGATGATGTTATTTATCTTAAGTATGTAATAAATATAATATAAAATATAATATGGTAAGTAAATCTATAATTTTATGAACATTTAAAAAAACAATAGTCGGTTTTCAATTAGTTCCCATCGTTATTATTATGATTATTTATATATATTTATTTTATTATTATTGGGATAATAAAGGCTATCATATACAATGATTAAAATATTCATCCATATGTTTGATTGAAATTATTAAAATTAAAAAAAAAAAAATAGAATTGGAACAGAACAAAGATCTCAACTGTGTATCACGCAATATTATTGTTTACTTACAATGTTTATCTTAGCTTTTATTTTATTTTTATTTTTGTTTGTTTATTGAAATTGCATCGTCCAAATAACTACATATATGCAATTCAACAAAGAGATTGATTTTCAATTTGACTTGACCTTCTGTTGGTTTCATATTTGAAATGTCAATTATGTCATATATAGAGTTACCATCTATCTAAAAATGTTTTTTTTTAAATGGTTTATTAAAATCAATTTCTGGAAATTATAATTTATTTAACATTATTCAATATTGGAATTTTATAACAATATGATATATGGCGATCGAAGATGGTCGGAAAAAATTTTACGGGTTGGTTTTCATATAAATATTACATACTCTAAGGAAATTTGACAACAACATCGCGTAATAATGTTTCGAACGGAATCCGCAGAACACACGTCGCGTCTAAAGGACGAAAAAAACTGCAGATAGAAGGCGATTGATGGACTTTATGTCCACTCTATGCCCCACGGGTTGGGTAACATGACAGTGATGATGAGTACTTGAAATAGAACGCATTGAACACAACATAGCTGCTTTTAATGGAAAGATCAGTTATATTTAGATTTTTAATTCATTTATTAATATTATAGTAAAATACAATACTTAAAATATTCATTTACTAAATAAAAAATAATAAGAATAAATATAGGATCATTCGAATATTCATTATAATATGTGATGAATGAAACTGCAAAAAAAATTCAGGCATAAAAATATAAAATATTGTTGGGTACATACATAGTAAAATAGACAATTAAAGCTGAATATGGAAAAAACTCAAATAGCTTAAAATTAAAATTATATAATAAAAAAATAAAATTTTAAATAAAATTTAATAAAATTTAAAGCAAAATTTAAATAATAAACGAGAGTAAGCAGAATTAAATACAAAATTATAACAAGAATATAAAGTTAAGAAATAACTAGAAGACTGAAAGAAAATTAAAAAAATTATAGTTAAAAAAAATCTAACTTGAAATTAAAACTAAATCGTATTAAAAACAGATTCAATTTGAAGGTGATTCAGTTCAAAAAGCCAAAACCGAAGATTTTTGCAAAATGAAACAGGTGTTCTGTCCGATCTTAAAGAATAAGGTAATATATTAAAAATTTTTGGAGCTATATAATCATAAAAGTGGCAAAAATGAGAGGTACGGGCTCTTGGAACATTTATAAGGTATAAATTATTAATTCTAAGATGATATTTAGTTATAAAATGGTTAGCCTGACCTATTAAGAAAAATTTTCAACGTTTTAAATACATATAAATGTCTAAGTGGTAGAATATTCAACTTTTTAAATAAAGGAAAACTCCGCACAGTCTATTTTTTTTATTTTTAAATTATACTTATACAGTGTTTTTGAGCGATGAGAAGAGGTTGAATTTTATTGCTGTATCTTTTGACAAGTAACAAGAACACAAAATCAAGACATATAATTTATGTACCTGGTAACAGCACGTCAAAAACCTGACATTATAAAAAAAATTTACAGACGTTGCTCTAAATAAGGTTAACTTTCAATTTGTCGAATTTCTAGATTTATCAAATTCGATCAAATTAGAGTGGTTTATGTTTATTATAATATAATCACAACATTTATATACAGTATTATATACAATTATATACAGACAAGGCAAGTACTACATTATGTAAATAATATTTGAAATAAATGGATTATTTTAATATTAAAAAAAAAAAATAAAAAAAGAGTGCTTCAAACATATCGTATTTATTTATTCGGTTTAATAATTAGAGTAAAGTTAAAGGATAGGTAAAAATCTATGAGTATTCTGATGAATTTTGCTCAAATTTTTGTTTATTGTATATTAATTTTATGTTTAATTGACTATTGTATAGTTTTAAGCTGTAAATTAATTTATTTATTTATTTATTCAGTGGGTCTGCACATCAATATGCAAGACAACTTCAGGTCCTTTTCCCTTTCGAAATGTGGGTTTATTAACAATACACAATTTTCTTAGCTTAGCTTATTATATCCATGCACTAAAAATCAACAAAAAATAATTTAATTTTAACAACTAGAACTACAAAAATAATAATATTAAAATTTGTAAAATACCCAAAAATAAAAGCAATTTCAGTCATTTCAGTTTTATTATCTAACTTAATATTATGTATACTATACAAAGCTTAACAATATATATTCATTTCCTGACTTAAGCGAAGTCCGTATTACAAAGCAAACTTTGAAGTAAAATTTTTGCTATCATTTTTCTACAACAACAAATTACATAAAATAATGTTAAATTTTTGGACAGCATACTAACAGCATACGTATAGCTTTACACACTAATATTTACAAAAAACATTGAATTAATTTTAAATCTGCTATAAATGTATTCTGTCTATAAATGTGTGGTGTGAAACGAAGATGAGAGTTATAAAATGTGGTTTTATTAAGGATATATGGGATTTGCTTAGGAATTGAAGAGCTTGTAACAGAATGGGTCTGAATTGGGATCTGATTGAATTGTTGGATGTGGATTCTGTGGGATTATGCGGCGTTTGGGACAATGATTACATGTTGGGGATGGGGTTCCTAATAAATTATTTTTTTGTAAAATTTTAACTGATTGTTATTATTTTATTTTTACTGTTTTATACATTTTTTTTTTTTATAAATATATTAATTATATATATATTTTGTGGAGATGAGGAAATATAATACAAGTTGATTTGTTGTAAATTATCAACATTTTGAATTTTTTTATTAGACAAAATTTCTAGATATTAACTTTGCAAAAATGATTTTTTAATTTAATGAAACGATAAATACGATTGTACTCAGTATAATATGCTGAAACCACATTTGTATAATTATGAATATATTAAGGCCTTCCTACATTACAGCTTTTTATGCTGGCTTTTAAAGTCAACTTTTTCTGACAGCTTTTTTTTTAATTCAAAACATATGGAATCGTGAATAGCATCCCACAATGAAAAAGCGACATAAAAAGCTAAGAAAAAAAGTCAGCATAAAAAGCCGACATTCAATTGAAGTTTGATTTTGTCAGAAAAAGAGCGCCTTGTTTTTAACGAAGTGTCAGATTTAATGTTGTAAATATATATTTTCAAAATGGGTAGTAGACTAAATATTTTTTTTATTTATTTATTTTATAATTTGTAAAAGATATTGAATGAAATAAATATTATTATATGTAGATACATAGGTATATATATATATATATTTAAATTTCAGACAAGGCAATAAATGAAAAATTAATCGAGTTGGTTAAACAACAACAAAACCTTGTTTATACAACAAAATCAACTTTGATTACAAAAATATAATAAAAAGGGAGAAGGTATGAAAGAACATAAGTATTGCTCTGAATCAAACATGCAAAAGTTTTTAAGAAGATCTCTGAATCCGAATTTTTGATTTGTAAATATGTTGAATAATAGAAACCAGTTTCCTCTCTGTTTATAAATAATAGCCTAACCCAAAATTTCCGTTGTCCCTTTTCCTTTTGTGATTCATAGCGTTTTGTTACATTACGAACAAAATGGATTATTCTTAAATTTTCCAAAATCACTTCTTTACTACACGACATTTTAATTTTAAATAAAAAAGCCCCTTTAAAAAAAGCTTCATTGTGTTATGGTGAAATTTTTATGCCAACTTTTTTTGCTGTCATAAAAAGTCGGCTTTAAAAGCCAGCATAAAAAGCTCTAAAGTGGGATGGCCTTTAGAGTTACACTATTTCAACTGAACATAATCTTTGAAATTCTGAGCTTTTCTCTTTCATATACGCTACTCGATGATTACCTAACCATTTCAAGTATTTATCCTATAACTAATATTGAATGAGGTAGTCGATAATGACGTATATATCAGTTGTGTTTTTGTTTTCTATACATAGTCTTTATTAATCACAATCTTTGTTTCCAGAATCACCAGTACCATTATTGATGATTGTGATGGTATGTTTTTCTGCCTTTTTCTTCACTAAAATACTTAATACATAAGTATGTAATTCAAGTCGGAAAATGTAAAATTCATCATTTACTTCAGAATTCTAAGAGTATTTTTAGAGACATATAAAAAATTGACAAAAGTTTAATATTAATTAATTTCTATTCCAAGGCTTCCCAATAACCCCATTAAAATTTTTCAACATTTATTTTTGTTAAAGAATTCTTGCTGTTGAAGTGAATTTTGATTTGCTGATATAAGACAGACCTAATTAACTTCCTTTAGCGCTAAATAAAATTTTCCCAGTCTTAGAATTGTTTAACGGTCCTGTATTTAGACAACCAGACTTTATTATTTCTTGCTCAACTTCATGAAAATGGTTTTTACAAATTTCTTAATTAGAAAAGATAAGATATCCTTCGTTTCAGCCTATGAACAGCTTATAAAATTCAAGTTATTGCGCAGGATTTTATTTAGTTGATAAGGTGGGAAAAATTTTGTCATTGTTAAGATTATCTTTTTCTATAGTGCTTGCCTTATTCTGAATTTTTCTAAGGTGTCTTATGCAGACAACGAACATTCACTGGAAGTTGTAGTGACTTAATGGATTTCTTAAAATACACATAGAAAGTCAAAATAATTTATAAGTATTATTTGAAATTGTGGATTCGGAGAATAAAACTTCTGTGGCTTACACTGACATGGATTAGTACTAACTCATTTTAAACCAACATTTATTCTTTAATCTGGAAACTGGAACGTGTAGTGCAATGAACGATAAACACGCCCCACTCTATATTTTTCAAATTTATCCAACTATAATAGGGTATGCTGACGAAATTGACATCATCGTCGGATTACAACGGGCTATAGTCGAAGCTTTTACCCAGATTGAAAGAGAGAGCTGAAACCCAGATTGAGAGAAAAAATTAAGGAAAAAGAGAAACAAATTGGTTTCAAAGTAAATGAAGAAAAATCAAAAAATATGTTGTCGACAAATAAAAATGAATCTCAACATCATATTGGTCAAAACATCACTGTCGGCACATATAATTTGGAGGTAATCCAAATAGCTTATCTACCTTGCAAACAGCGTTAATATTACAAATGGTATCAATGGGAAGGTACGGCGAAGATCATTCCTTGCAAACCGTTGCTGCTTCGTTTTGTCAAAACACTTCGGATCTAACCTTCTATTCCGAAGCACCAAAGTTCAAATCTACAAGACCCTTAATACTCCTAGTTCTGCTCTACGGATCAGAATCATGGACATCATCCAAGTGAGCATGTATTTGCGGTCTTGAAGAAGAAAATTCTTCGCCGGGTATATGGTAGGTCCTGAAAACGACGATGAAGTCTAGAGGAGAAGACATAATGCCTAATTCAAGATACTGCAGAGTCTCGGACACTTAGAACGGATGTAAGAAAATGCTTCACCCAAAAGAATTTTTTAATCCAGACCCGAAGGTACAAAGGGCAGACCAAACCTTCGTTGGAAAGACGAAATATCGGCAATACATGAAACAATTTCATATCTTCAATTGGACAGAAATTCCAACTCCGTGACCGACAAAAATTAAGGACATTGATGAGCCAGGTGAAGGACAGCAATGGTCTGTTGGCCACCAAAATAAAGTGAAGTTATTCAAAAATTAGATATCAATAATGTTATTTATTTAAAATTTGCAAAATTGAGAACAATCGGTAATGCTACAAAAATTAATTTTAATTAAAGAGAGAGACAAGAAAATTATGTGATCAAGACAAGTGATGCATGCAGGAATAATAAGAAAACTTCTTGCATTGCCTTTGTGTTAAATGTAATGAAAAAATCGTTTTCAGATCAACTCATCATAAAAGTTAATTTTCACATAACACGTCCCACCATACACGGTTTGAAGTGGTTATGTTTTTTTTTATATTATTTTTTTGTTTTTTTTTTTTAATTTTATTTTATTGCTGAGTTATGTGGGTATGAGGATCAAAGTTTTGTTGAAAAGTCTGGTTTTTTTTTTTTAGAGTTGTTACTGAATCTGTTGTTTTTGTGTTTTTTTTTTTTGTAGTCACATTTTAAAATAGCGCGAATAATTTTCTGATTAAAACATTATCCCGAAAATTATCTGGTTGTGTTATTCATGAAATTCAATTTGTTAAGTTGTTTTTTATTTATTTGTATTTTTTTGCTTTTTTATGATCACCATGTCTAGTTGGTTTTTTATTTTATTTTTTAAATAAATATCGAACAGATTGTTTTTGCTGGAAGAAGAAGAAGATGAGGACAGATGTTGTTTTAATTATTTTTTATTTTGTGCTCTCATTTTATGATTTGTTATGCGAAAAGAAGTTGTCAATTTGAACAAATAAATTTTATAAAGTTGTAAAATACTTGTCAGTTCTAATGATTATCTACCAAAGAAGAAATTAATTCAATTTTTGTGAGAAATTTATTTGTAAATGTGACTGTAATGTAAAAACAAAAATTATAATAATCAAGAATTGATCTGTATTGAATTCCTATGTAGCTTTAGATGGCAAAGATTTTGCATTGGGGAGGATGAAATTCAAAAATCTATCATTTTGATTAATATTAAAAACGGAATTATTTAGCATGAATTCCATGTAGGAGTGTTCTTAATTTTGCTTTAATCATTTGTATTATTTTTGTTGTCTATGAATAAGGTTTGAAAATATACGGTGTGGAAGAACATGAATCAAAAATATCACAAATAAGAATTATTCTGGCTAAGCAGGCTCTTCTAAACTAAATTTAATATTACTGATTTTGTTTCTGTGTTGAAGTACACTTTATCAGAGCTGCATAAGCTCTTATGAGTTTAGAAAATTAAAAATAGATAAATTAATAAAAATGTAATTAAAAAAACGATCTACAACAACAAAATCTTTATTAAAAACCTATGAATATTATCTATTATCTTTCTATAACCTAATTGGTAGCAAGAAAAATTCAAAGCAATGATTTGGTAACTATAAATTTAAATTTCGTAGGAGATAAAATTAGTTCTATCAGACAACAGGACGGTAAATTTAATCACTAATAAATCGCTACTGTTACTTATATGGGAGATATATTTATTTTTTTTTTGTATTTAAAACAATTATGAACATACCAAATGTCACAATAAATGCTTTAATTAATAAATAATTTTCAATACAACTTCATTCAAGTAATTTGACTTATTTGGGGACTTAAATAAATGATCAGGTTTCGATTTACATATTAAGACAAGTCAGGTTAAGGATTTTGTTTTTCAGTTTTTTACGTCATCACTATAATGACGGTTTTATTACTCCCTCTATGTGGCATAGAGTGAAGATAAAGTCCTTCCATTGTCGCTCATCTCCGGCTAACATTTTTTGTTGAATATTTGCTTCGGCTAAGACTGTTGTTCTCTATGTTTTTCTCAGCCTTGCGACCCAACGTATACCCTGAGCATTTCATTATAGTATGCACGATACAGCGCCATTAGGATTTTAACGTATTTTGCTTTTCATTCATTTTTTCCACAGCGTTCTGCAGGATATGATTTGTGTCCAACAAATGTTTAGAATGCACCGGAGACATCTATTGACATACGATTGTAGTTTTTTGGTGATGTTGGCTGAAACATTCCATGTTTCGCAATTGTATAAGGGCACAAATTTTACAGATGAATTGATGATGAATTGAGATATTTATGAAATCATCTCGAAAACAATACGGGCTTTGCTGATGGGAGCTTCAATATCGAAATCTGTCCCTTCATTAGATGATACGATGCTGCCCAGGTAATTAAACTTATTCACCTCTTCGATTCCATTTTTACATAATATTTGGCATTAATTACGAGCATATTTTCAAGAATTCTCCAATCGCTGGTTGTATGCATATTAATGATTAGTATTAATTATCGAAAGGAAATTTAGTTAAGTGAAAGTTGGTTATTTCTAATGCATTACGAGGAATGATTTCTACTTTATGTTTACTATAAATTTTCCAGCAGAAAACTGATTAAAAAAGTTATTAAGTTAATTAGAGTTCGCTTAAAAACTCGTTGTTGAATTTTATATTCATAGCTTATTCCATCAAATATTTCTAAAAATTCACAAAATAGTAAAATATAGGGGGGGGGGGGGGGTCGTTTTAAGAAAAATGTATTTTATTTTATTAGCGTAAGAGTAACAATTTTTTTAGAGTTGGATATATTCCGTTGAATTTTACTTAACCAGCTTATCAGACAAACACCCGTATTTCTTCTACTATACTTGCAGACTTCTTTAGTGTCTTGTACTAGATTGACCTTCAATAATTTATAAAATAGAATTTTCTAGTAAAATTACTTAAAGATAACATATAGAGTATCGATCAGTATACCTACTTCACTAACTGAATATATATATTTGAAGTACAGATTCAGTCCTTCAATATTCACAATTTTTGGGCAAATTGTCTTTAAAAGTTAATTAAAAAAAAAGATTCAATCATCTCAATAGAAAACAAAATAAATGGTTAAACATTTCAATATTCTTCCACGCAATATTATTCTATTTCTGCAACCTGGGGACAATTAATTTTCACTTTACAATGTCGTATGTATGTAAACATACACACGTAATTTTCATCATGAAATTGTTTAGAAAAAATGGAAACCAATGACTTAATTTATATTTCACTTTTTTTACTTCTCAATTTTAATTGGAATTTTTGATTTTCAATCATTTACTAATCTGATAATTAAATAATCGAAGCAAGACGACATAATACTATCTTGTCATTCTTCAAGTCGCAAAAAACAACAAAAAAAAAAATCTCTTATTACAAGAACTATGCAGGCTTGCATTAGTTGATTTCCAATGAATTAGAGTTGAACGAATTTAAAAAAAAAAGTAAAATAAAAATAAAAATTTTAATGCGTGTGAATTTTATCTGTTGTATTAAATACAATTCTAGTTTATAGAGCTCCCGAAAGCAATTTGTGATATAGCATAAATGTAAAAAAAAATAATACAAAAACACATAAGAAATAGAAGAATATAAATTGCAAAAAAAGTGTGGTCCGAGTATCAATAATGTATATAGAGGAGAAGAGAAACAGAATGAAAAAAAATTATAGTTTTAATTCTTCAAGTCTGACATGCATAATGTACATATGTAAATAGAGACAGAAAAGGTTGAGTATGAATCAAACTTAATTATGGAAGAAATGAAAATGTCTAAAACCTTTAACATAATATATGTGATTTAAATAAATAATTTGAGATAGCACGGAAAGAAATATTATGGGGAATTTGTTGAGATATCAACAATTTTTTTTATATGAGAAGGATTGTTATAGATTGCAATGAACTGGTTCAGGTATTTTGGGTATCCCATCAGTGATTTCATCATCACCATTACACTGACTTGATTTTTATCTCTATGATTTTTGACAATATTGCAACTAAAAAGATTTATTCTTATAACACTTTATGTACTTGTACCTTTTTTTAAATATGTCTGGTCTTACTTTGTTACATTTTTGTTCATGAGGATTAATGAAGCAGTATTATTCGGCAACAAAAGTCTAACTCATAATTATTATTTCAGAAACATATTATTTGATTATTTTTGTTTTACATATGCTAGGGCTGGAAGGACAATTCTCGCTACATTTTATATCAAACAAAGCTTAGGTGCCTGTTAAAGTAATCAATTAGTTTGTTGTGATTGTGATACTATCAAGTTTAAAACTATTTGCCAGCTTTGCAAAAAAAATATATCGGATTATTTGAGATCATTCAAAAACACATAAACTAACCTGCTATATAAACTGTGTAGATGGAGTAGCATTTTGTAAGGTGATAACAAAAATTATGTAATACTATAATATAATCTTTGGTGATAGTGACAAAAAACAATTAGAAGTTCACTGGGTTATAGTCAATTTTTGTTAAATTCAAGTGACCACAAATTCGTTGTCATACACGTCGTCGCCATACAAAGTATTATTATTCTCTTCTTACACAACTTTAATTTTATGAATACATATGCAATTTTTTGTGTTTTTGTTTTGGTTGTGTTTTAATATACGTTTTTAGATGTTGCTTAATGTTGTTATAGTTTTAGAAACGATCAACTTACAAAATACTGAAAATTTTTTACCAACATTTATGATCGCTTTTACTTTTTGTCACAATCACTATCAAAATCCCACTCCAAGTCTTGCATCTTGGTCTTGTGAATATTTTTCATATTCGATTTCTTTGTAAATTTTTCCACTATAGAATATTTTTCCGCTGATACAAAATAATTTTAAATAATGCGAATAAACTATTAGATTTTTCACATGATTTTGATTGATCAAAGATATCTGAAAAAATATAGCCAAAACTGTATTAATGGTTAGTCTAAAATACTAATTTTGATATAAACAAAGGGATAATAGTTTTAGTGCGTTAAAGTTGACATAGTCCTTCATTTCGTTCCCCCCGGAAAATAGAACGATAAATTTTGAAACGATTTTCTTCTATCTGGAAAAAAATAAAAAATGATTTTAAAGCATTTGTTGGACCATATTTTACATATAGTTTTCGTATTGTTAGTATACATTTTTATTTTTAAATATTGCCATTACATTTAATTCCATATTTTAACGTCTCGAGAAATTGCCTAAACTAGCTCTTACGTACAATTTAAGTTCAAGTGAATTACATTTAGTAACTTTACGTCATTTCATTTAATTCTATTTATTGTGCCAGTATCAAATTATAATTTCATGTATTTTTCTTATAATTATATTTACATGTACTTGTCATTTCATCCATCAAACTGTAAGGTTTGGTTTGATGAACATAGCGATAATGACAATGATTTGGTTTGGTTTGGTGAACATAGCGATAATGACAAACAACATCCTCCTATTTTAAATGCAACTCTAATTAAAGAAGGTTTTGTTAGATCTTGCTATGCAGTTAAGTAATAATTTTGAACAACATGTGCCTGGTGAGGAATGAGCTAAAAAATTTAAACATGAACTGAAATCATTAATGGCATCTCACAGAGAATTTTATAATGATTTTAAACGAAATCAAACACAATCGTTAATAACTGATTTCGTTCAAAAAACTACTGAATTAGAAATTAATACAAAATTTATTTATTTGTTAACATTTAATTAAATTAAATAAGACACTTGTTGTTTCACTAATTAAGAAATTATTAAAATTTTCTTATATATTTTATTTTAACATTTTAAATAAAAATAAAATTTGAGTTGACATGTTTCGTCCTTCTAAGACTTTATAACGACTCAGACTAGTATACTGAATTATCAACACAGGAGACTAGTGATAATAATACAGAAATAATTTCCGAAGACGATGAACAAAATAATTAGAGTGATAGCAATGATATTTCAGTCTTACATGTCAAAAACTGACAATGAATAAAATTTTGTTATCTCTATACATTATTTTTATTTTTTTTTTATATTAATGAATTTCTTATACATATCGTCCCCGCAATGACAAACTATCGAATCTGCAAAATCAGCGAATTTGAGCTGACATCGTAGTTTTACATGTTTTTTTAAGTTCTTTACTGTGACAAAGTCCCGAATCTCTATCTTGTCTCTAAATCGATGTAATTGCCTGTTGTAATTTAGCGAAAGTACATATCTAACATTTATCACTACAACAAACTGTCGAATGTGCTTTTGGGTTAATTTACTTTTGTCATTATTTTTGAAAATGCTAATTTTCACTTTGAAAAAGTAGCGAAAGTGTCAGATTAGTTTCTTTGTCGTTGTGAATTTTTAATTTAAACTTAAAATTTACTTAATTTACACTCAGTAAAGTGACGAATTTTTTAATTATTATAATATTTCTACAATAATGCCTATTTATGCATAAAAAATAACTATTATTATTTCTTTGACCTTATTTATGTATTTAAAAATTGTTTTAAAATGTTTAGTTGATTTTAAATAGAGAACCAGAATAAAAAGATTTTGTTACAGCATGAAAAATGTCACGTTAAAACTTGTGATTTGCAAAGAATAATGAACGTTATAAATAGATGTTGTGCGTGGTCTTTCGGTATTCAGTTTATAAAATTGAATTGTGATCGATTGTGATCGAATTAAAATTAAATGTCAAGTGAAAATTTATAAATTTTAAACGTTTGAGTGAAATTTATTCCGATTAAAAATTTTAGAAATTTTCATTCATTAAGTTTACCAAATTCAGGTAACGAAAAAATTATTATTAATTAAAAATCGAAAGTACCTGTAAGGTATAAATGATATGTAACATATATAATGCAAAACAAAAAACAGGTGAATTGTCAGTTATAGAAAAATACCAACTTGACATTCACATAAAATGAAAAGAAGCTGCTCGTAACTTAAAAAATATTCAAAAGGAAAAGCCTCAAAAAGATGGCGAATGAGAATACACTTTTGGCGTTTGAATTCGATTTACAAGCCGTTTTGATTACCCCTAAGGGAACTACTGGTCCATTTTTCTACGTAAAGCTTGCTAGCTATATGTTTTTAACAGTATATAATTTGGGGGATGTTTCAGTAGAATGCTTTTTCTGGGATGAGACCGAAGGAAAAAGTGGAAGCATTGAAATTTCTACCAGCATATATAAAAATATTATGCAGTATCATGAAGTAGAAACTGTATTTATGATGTCTGATAATTGTGGAGTATACAACAGAAAAATACTAAATTTGTGTGTATGTGTTTAGAGTCAGTTAAGAGACACACACGTTACGTTAAAATAATAAATTACATATTTTGAATCAAGAAAAAGCTTCATAAAATGCAATTAAATACATCAAAAAAAATTTATGACGACAAAATGACTTCCGGTGTGTACTCCAGAAGAATGGGTTCAGCAAATAAGAAATTCACGGTAAAATCCATCTCCGTATAGCGTTTCTTCGCTACCACACACAGATTTTATAGACTATGTATAATTCAGAGAAAGTTTTTTTATAGAAGACGAAAACAACACATTCCTTTCAAAATTTTTGTTTGGTTTCAGTATTCGAAGGTCACCGCCGGATAAATTGCATATAAAAACTGATTATGAGCAAGTTTTTATACAATACAGTTTAAAGCAAAGGAGAGGTTACCCTTCGAACTTACTACAAATACGAGCCTATTCGATAAGATTTTCAATATCAATGGGATTTTTCAATATCAATGGGATTTAGAAGAACTGTGCGATGAATTGCAAATTCCAGTCTATCACGTATTTTATGAGAATTTGACGCCCTCTGATTCAGTAAGAGATGCTTTTGCAATAACAGATATTTCTGAAGAATCCGATTATGAACAGCTTTAAGATTGAAGCCTTTTCATAAATAAACTTATTTAACTTGTATACTTAATAAAATGAATTGTTATGTTTTGTTTATTATTCGTTATTATAGATAAAAATTTTAATTGTTGTTTTCATTTATTTTTATATAAAATGTTTTGGAATAAAATTTATTTTGTATTTTCTATTCCAATACAAAATAAATTCTATTACATTCTATTACTTATATACTTTTTACTAATTTTTTAAATATTAATTTCAAGTTTTTCAAAAATTATATGCAGATTCGCTACTTCATGCAAAAAATTTAACTCGAAATGTTGAGGAACTTTGACAAACTAACAACAGCAAACTAACGAAACTGCAATTGCTCTTCGTCTCTTTCGTAAATCTTTGCTTTACCCAAATATTTTTTACACTTCAAAAATAAATTAATAAACAACTATTAATAACGAAGCCTATGCCAAAAAAATCAAAGCGAAAAGTATAAAACCTGATTTTACACGAAAGGTTAAAGTTTGTTTTTGTCCTCCTGAAAATTGTGAAATTTACACATTCGCGAGTTTGCCATTGAGGGGACGATATTATTTTCTTTTTTCCAAAACATTTTTATTTAATGAATTAAAATGTGTAAGTACGAAAAATAAATTGTTATGTGTACTCTAACAAGAATTTTTTATATTGTTCATTGTACTTTCATCGCTTTTTTAGGCCTGGAACCAATCTACTATTTTTCAATTTAACTAATATCTTTTCTTACACAAATTTTTTTTGGAATGTATTTTAAACAGAATAGGTGTAATAGCTTTACCTATACTACTTTGAGACATGATAAGTTCAATAGTGATGAGGATTAAAATATTTCTACAAACATTACTTTGCTTTTAATGACTGATGTATTTTTGTTTTAAATATTTGTTTCAGTATCTCTAAAGAGCTGTTAGCAATTATATATATTATTACACTCTGTATTAATAAAGTATACATAATCTGTATATATAATGATAAAGTAGTAAACATAGAGGTGTTATTCGAATGCAAATATAGTTTAGTTTGGAGTAATAACTAATAAGTTTATTTGTGTAACTACTATGTACACAATAAGCTACTTAGATAGGTCTACTAAAATATTAATGACTTCAATGTTAATTTCTTAAAAATAATAATTTTTACTAAAAACAATAATTGTTACAAAATATAGCATATTACTGTATTTTGGTTTTTTGCATTCAAAACAATTCACTAGCTTACTATTTGACAGGTTATTCTATGTAATAATAACAAAATCGATATTGGATTAAGACAATATCTTAAAAATCTATTGTTCAGTTGATGGACAAAGTATCTTATTTCTTTATATAATCATAATTTTGATTTTATTATTCTAAATTATTTTCTTGTTCCATATTGTTTCCTTTAACATATAGAAAACAATAATTTTCAATTTTTCTCAGTGTATACATTCAGAAAAATGGAAAATTTTATTGTCTACATTAATATGAGAGCATTCAAACATTACTCAGTAATAAATTGGAAATCAAATCAAATAAAGACCTTTTTTTTTTGTTTTTCCATAACAAAAATTACATTCTACTCGTATTATAACATTCCAGACCTCCCAAAATTAAAATGAACACATCTACAATACATCATTTGATTTTTATTTTATTTGTTTTATTTTATTTTTTAAGTTTTGATTTTTCTTATTATTTTTTTTTTTTTTTTTTTAGATCCATTCTCTCTTTTTCAAATCTCTTTAATTCTCTTAGGAGATATTATACACGTATGTCTACGACTATCGAAAACGCAAAAATTATAATAATAAAAATGACTTTCGACCTCTAGGGAAGATTTGTGAGATAATTTGAGGGCATCCCTGATTGTTTATATATATATATTATATATATTTGTCAGAAAGTCCAAAAATTAAAAATTTTTAAATGAATTAAAAAAAAAAGAACGTCAGTAGAATCAGAAAAAAAAAACAAAAAAAAAAACAAATAATAATAAAAATAAAAGAAATTAAAATTTTGCAAATAAAAAAAAAAAACACAAATTAAAAAGTCTACAACTCTGATTCATTCTCATAAACATCCGTTGTAGATTTTATTAAAAAAAAAAAAAAAAAAATAAGAGCGCCATGAACTACCAAGATTTTACTTTTGTTAGCAGTCGTTATACAAGGGTTTAGATCTCACCTTTTGATCGTTTCTTATATTTTCTGATCTCTTTTTAACTTTTTATATCCACATTCGATCGATATCTTCTTCAACTTCTTTTTTTTTATTTTTTTTTATTTTTGCTTCTATGGTCAAACGATGTATGTTCATACATAACTTAACGTTACAAAAAAAAAACAAAAAAAAAAAAAAAACAATAAATAGATTTAATCTTCTTCAGTATGCATATTGCTATAATAATACTCATATTAAGCTATGAACATAGATGCACGCATATATTATTATTATCTGTATGGCTTCATGTATATGGATGAATTTTTGCAATATAAAGGATTGGAGCCTGAATGGCGGTCTACGGTTATGATTGATAGCATTGAAAATAGTATCTCATATAGAACAGGTACAATTAATTTGCCGTTTTAATTTTGGTACAAAGATTATATATAGTTTTGATCTTCTATATGTATATGTTCATTTGTACATATAGCTATATATAAGTATATATGTATGTATGTATAAAAGATGTATAAATTAAGAGCACAGGCCACCAATAACATAATTTTAATAGACGACAACCAGAAGATGTCTTCATTTAAGACTGAATATAATGCAGTGCTGCTGATCGTTTTAATATGATTGCTTTTTTCTGATTTTTTTTATTATTATTGTTTTAGATGGAATTTTTTTTTTATACTTTTTTTTTTTATTATGTTTGTTTTTGTTTTCAGTTTTTTAATTTGCTTCCGACGACCGATGATAAAAAGATTATCTTTTAAGTTTTTTTTTTTTTTTTTTTTGTTAATAAAATGTTGCGGGAAGAAAGATTTTCATGTATAAAATGAATCAATGAAAAAATATTGCGTCCGAAATATGGAAAAAGCAGGATCGTGCTTAAAATGAAATTTCTTCTTTTTGAATCAGTATAAAAGATATATAAATAGAGGTAAAATAAATTTCTGTATTTATTCTAGGATATTATTGTATATACAATATAGTTTTTATGTAATAGATAAACTTTCAAAATCAATTACGCATTTACGAAATTAATTACGCAATTTTTAGCTTTTGATTGTACTTAGATATAGTATTGTTATGGTGATATCATGAGCTTGATACTCCTCTTCATTTTCTTCCTACGTCGAATTCTAGACTCTTCCCATGTCCATCATGGTTCTTTGTTTTTCTTTTTTGTTTAAAATATTTGCACCTTGTATTAGCAATATGATATACATCAATGTAATACTATATGTCAAATTATATTCAGTCAATGTCACATTCCATTCTATGCACTATTTCATAGTCATATTAGTTATAAAATTAAGCTATAGGGAACAACAACTAAATAAATTATATATGAAATTCAGATGATCCAAAATAGGGCAATATAAAAATTTATTTAATTAGTATTGTCGAGAAAAAACTTAGTTTATTCATTCGATAAACAAAATATTATTGGTAAACGACATAGTCCAAATCAAAGTTATAGTCCATAGTCCAAGTGAAAGATATATTTGACATTCATTCTGTCAATAATTGTATTGTATACACAATAACTGTACTGCCAAAAAGAACTAGAAGATTGAAAAAATTTGTTCATATATAGATCGAAAAAATACATCCCTTTTTTTTGTACAGCAACTAAAATACATTTAGGTACAGTAGTATAAGTAAAATAATGTAAAAATAGTGAAGTACTATATAGTCTTCACCTAATGAAAGAATAAATTAATAAAATATTATATAAAATTAAAATGTGTTGTAATTACATAATTGGTCTATTTGGCTTGACCTTAAAAAGTTATACGGTCATTTTAAAACATCCAGACGATTAGAGATTTAACTATTATGTTTTTTGGCAAATTTCAAACGCCCCGTATATTTTTCAACGCATATCTTTATTCAAACTTTACAGTCATCACAGTGATCGGAATATTTGATTTCTGTGACAAATTTGATCACTACTACACTAAAATGTGTAATAATGACAGTTGTATATGAGAGAAGAAACTTCAAATCTAATTCAATAATTCAAATTCGGACTAACTATTTTTGCTTTTTAATCAAATTTGAACTAAAAAGCACCTACCTAAAAATAATTGTCAGATTTTCTTGAAAAATCCAATCCGTATCTGATTATTTATTTGCCAAATAAAATTTTGCCATATTCAAAGCTTATGGGTGGTATTGAAATTTTTCGCTTTTTTTCTTATTTAGTTGGTTTTTTTGTTTTTTTTTTCATTTTTTTGGTTACTAAAACCCTATAATTTAATGAAAATTTTCAAAGATAATAATATGTTATTGTCATATTTAGTTTAAAACTCAGTTAAAAGCAAAAGTAAACGTCTTAATTTACTATAAATTTTATTATTATGAATTTGTAACAATAAAAAAAAAAATCTATCAAATAATCAATAATGTGAATTTTAAGTAAACCTTATGATTTACTACGAATCGATTTGTTTATGGGAGCATTTAAAAAATATATATATATATATTTATTTCTTTTAAAACAAGAAATTATTTTTATAGTTTGAAAAAATTTTCAAGTAAGCTATAGTTTTTGAATTTGGGTAAATATAGTGGTACATTTAATATTGCGTGAGATATTTAATGTGTTTAAAAATTACGATATCCAAGAATATAGTGTTCGGTCAAATTCAATTCAGTGTTACGGACACAACCTTAATGGATTTTGGTAGATCAAAGGTATCTTAGTTTCTTTGAGTTAAATGTAAATTAATGGTTAGTCTATAAGGACTAGTTTTAACGTTGCAATAATGATAAGAGTTTTTAGTGGGTTAAAGTCCCACAGTTCCTCAAACGGCCTTTCCCGGTAATAGGTAGTCCCTGAAGCCTCTTTCGATGATTTACTAACTATCTGGAAAAACAAAAAAAAAATATTTTGGTATTACTAAGAATATTTTTGGGCTGCGATACGCTTAATACTTTTAAAGTATATCATAAAAAAAAAGCTATTTTGACTTATTTTGAAAATTAACAATAAACAATTAATATTTATAAAAAATGCTCTCACCATCATAAAGCCTCGTATATAACTATAGCATTATAGCAAGTATCGATGGCATAGTGCACACTTATGTCAAGTATAATTTTTTTCAAAATTCTGATTATGTCACATATGCTATTTTAAAAGGTTCTTAATCGTTTTCTGAACCGTAAAATGATAAATAAGCTTTTCTATTAAAATTTTAAACAAAATTTGTTTGTTAACACATTTTTTACGATTCCTATAACTTTTTACAAACATTTTGTGTATACAGCGGTTGTAAAATCGAAAACAAAAGTTTTACGTATTGATTTCAATGATCGTTATAACCGACGCCTGTAAATAAAAATGTTAGTGTTAATTTTAGTATAAGTACTTACTCTGAATATTATAACAAAAACAAGATGTTTACTAGCTAATCCAACACAAATATTTTCACGCTTTAGAATATTAACCATATCAAAAAATAATATATTAATCTAATACAAATATGCCAAGGGCTTAGATAGCATATGAGAGCTAATGAATAATTATGTTAAGTCAATAATGTGATAAGTACAAAACCTGTTGCTGAATATACAATATTCAAAAAAATAAAAAAATTATTTAATTGTAAAAACTATTTTTAGTTATTATTTCAGAAAAGAACACAGTTGTTCGGAGAGTTGAAAAAATGTTATTCTCGTTTTTAATAAGCTAAGCTAAGCCATCGATATGATGGATAAGCATTTCTTAAACGCTTCGAAATATTTAAATATAGAGTCAGGGTATTAGTAGTACAACCTTATTTATTTTTGAAATTTTGTAGGTGTTAGTATCAATTTCAATTTTTACTTTGAAAAATTACAACATTACAATTTAATATATAAATCTAATTAAAAAAAATAAGGTACAAATATCTGAACCATTTCAAACCCAGATTTTCCTTATTATTTTAAATGATAGATATTTAAAAGGAGATGTAGCGAATTAATAAACTTCAATTTAAAATTTCACCCCATGTATCACATACCAAGATTACCAAGTATACACATACATATTAATATACAGAAATTATAATTTATCAAATTCCGACAATAACAACCCCCCCCCCCCCCCTCCGATTTAAATATAATTTTTTTTGCGCAAATAAATTATTACTATACGTATGTGGTTGTTGTTTAAGATAAATCAATAAAAAACATTGTGTACATGATAAATTGAAAAGATGGAAAACAATATTAATAATTTATTCATAACGAAATATTGAGTGCAATTAAAAAATCAAACTTCCACGAATTTCGAGGAGCAGGCGAATACTAGTAAGCTATTAAAACTCATATTAATCAAACCTCTGAAATGCTAAAATTTCTACAATCAAAAAATGTTTCCAAGAACAAAAAAAAATTATATCTACACCTTTCGGAACCTATATAGAGATTTGTATTAACCAATTGTTTTTTAAAATATCTCATAATTTTTTTCTTTTATTTGGTAGTGACTTATTCTGCTATACAACATAGTTGTATTATTGTATCAAATGACCTATACAATTATTTTTTACTTGTGTTGTAAAAAATTGTATTATAAACTCTAATTTCCTCAAACAATAATTAAAAATATTCATTGCTAATTATTTAAAATTATAAAACTAACACTTGTATAAAATATTTAATATATACTATTACAACTACGCTTATAATAATTATAATAACAATAATAACAACAAGATAATAAAAAAATTAGCCACCCTTCTTTCAAGTTCATTTAAAGATCCCCTTCAAAATTCTCAAATCATAAATTTATTTGACTAGCAAAAATAAAAATCTTTATACTCAAATCTTCCATAAGATGTTAACTTATGTTTCCTGTCAAAATTTATTTGTTTTTATCTTGAAGACACCCACTCACTGGAACACAAAAAAAAAACATGTTTTTTTTTTTATTTTTTTTTCAACAACAATGAATTTTCCTCCCCACATCAGTAACCAACAATTTGTATAATAAAACAAAAACAAAAAATTGAAGGGGGTGTTAAAATACCCAAGAGTCTATTTACTTAACTGAATCTTTTATTATGTGTTAAGAGCTTTACAAAATTGTTTATCAAATAAATCCAATAAAACTTCATTAAAGTCCTTATCTTGGTGAAACAACTAACATTACACAAAAACAGGGGAGAAAATTTTGTTCTGTTGTTTTTTTATTTTTTTGTTTTATTTTCTTCTGAAGAGAAATTTTAACTGTACATAGAAAAAATTAAAATAAGAAAAAGACGAAAATGAGAAGATGGCAATGATGTTGATGTTGATGATGATGATGATTTTTAATATGAAACCTGTAATAGTCCTTAGAGAATATAATAAAAATTAATTTTCTTGAATTAGTTATTGGGGAAGACAGAAGAGGGGTTATTTTAAAGGTTATATTATTTTTTTTATATTTTTTATTATGATTGGGGTGTTTTTGGTTTGTGTGGTAATCAATTATGTGGTTAATAAAATGCGATTATTATGGATCAAATTGACATAATATTGTGAGTATGGATTATTTGCTGAGATTATGTTGTAATTATTAGAATAATAATTTTAGGAAGTAATTAAACTAATTAAGGATATTATAGTTTAGTTCTTGATCTTTAAATTAAAATTATTAAGACAAGTTTTGGGTTAAAATTAGAAATTTTAAGACAATTTCTTTTTTGTTTTTTATTAAAGAACTTTTAAATGAAAATCCTCTGATGCTAGTGCTTATAATTGACAAAAATTGAAATTGTGGTCAATTAATAATAATTAAATAACTTTTTTTTTTATTATACAAATGTTTACAAACATTTGAAATATTTTAGGACTTTGCTTTTTTGTTCTAATTGAATCCAGAATATTTCTGATTTTGTTTTACTTAAAAATTTTTTTATAAGGTAATAATAATTTAATTATCGTTAATTACTCAACATAATACTGTTAAGTGCTTGAGTTTGTTATTATTGTGAAATGAAATTTTACTTAGAAATAAATCCATTTGGACGAACTAACAACTTAGTACCGTTATTTTTTTCTTGGAAATATTGAATTGCTAATGTTGTTTCCCCACCGGTCTATGTAGGTATGTTATCTAGGGTCTATGTATTAATATGATTTTGAAGTTAAATTTAATTTATGGAGTTTCATGGTAGGCCCATTAACATCCTGAGTTTTATCGGGAATGATTTTCATGGTGAGCTTTTTATATACAAAAATATGTGGCCTGTAAATTCAGTCTTCTTCTAATAATTTTGCTAATATATATTATTTTTACATTTACTTATATTTCGAATCATATTGTAAAATAACAAATTTGGGTTATTGTTTTTGTCAAATTTTTACTGTCGAAAGTGTTTTGGCAATAACTTAATTAATTTGATTCTGAGGAATTTGAACTATAGGTTCGAAATATTTTAGTTAACGTAGAAAGTATTTGAAAGATAATTTAAATAATTTTTTTTTTTTAAGTTAAGCCAACCACTACGTTTCAAACGATACCTTTATACCTGATTGTATAGCTTGGACTAATTGAGGATTGTTGAAAGAAAATTATCCTTTTGTTCAGTAGGGACATTTTCAATAAATTTATTAATATTATTCTTGAACTTTTGTAGATTGTACTTAGGTATATTTTTGCATTGGGAAAACACGTTTGTTGGAATATGGTTCCACATTCGGGAAAATTTAACCGCAAACGAAATTTAATAATATGTTATCCATAGGACCATATCGCTATATCGCTATGTGCTGGGGTAGCTGGCCTGCAAATTTAGCAACCGATTCAATAAATAAATAAATAAACATATCCAGTTACAGAAAAAATGTGCAACGTTGAAATTCCTTGAGATACCTGTCCACGATTATGAAATATTATGGATCTATTTTCTGAATATAGATTTTCTGGTATAGTTGTGTTGATCTCAATTTGATTAAAAGCAAGCTCTGGTTAAGAAAAAAAAAAAATTACACCACCCTATTTTTAAAGTACCTGAAGTACGAAAAAACCTTTTACAAAAAACAGTGTGCTGATTCTACTTAGAAAATATGAATATCAAAGAAAGGGTCATATATTTCATCATGTATTTAAATATACAGTTAGTCGCAAACACTGATAGAGAAACTATATGTTTCTATAAAAATTTCAATATTTACAACAAAATAAAAAATAATTATTGACTAAATGTTAATGTATAGAAATTAAGAAATAACTATAATACAAATGCAATAAGTAAACGTATAAATTATTAAAAAAAATAATAAGCTCTAATTAAACCAATAGCCCAAACAGAAAGAGCTTAATTGAAAAACAATTTATTAGAATTTTAATTGTAATAAAAGTTAATATTGATAAATAAAATAAAAAAATGAATAGTAAGAGAAAACAGGGATAAAGTTTACAGACACTGTTCACAAGAAGAGGAATCCTCCCATAACCTTATTTAATTTGTATACGATGCCATAGCTCGTAAATGATATAAATATTTCCAGATTACATTGCTTCATTCCGAAATTGATACAACAGCAAAGGACGTAGACTTGCAATTCATAACAATAAAATGAGGAAGTACAATAGATTCGAAAACGGCGCGTCTACATAGAACTACACTTTATCGTTAAAAAAAACTATATATCTCTCAGATAAGTCTTAGTTCTGAACAAATCTACACTGAATAAAATATTACCTTTTTGAAAGAGCAAATTTAACTCCTGAATAGCTATAGGTACAAATATTTTCGTCTTTCAGAACAATAACATATCGTAACAATGGAGCCAAATTCAAAACAGTGAAACTTAGAGCTTAGCTGTTAAAATTATAATATTAAATAAAAAATATGTTTAAAGATTTGGAACAAATACTAACTTCCAAATCAAGATAATGGCCTGATAGCATAATTTTTCTTCGCAAATCTAATGCTACAACTCCCGAAGTTAGAAGTAGAAGACAAATAATAGTCAACATAATTTACCATGACTTAATAATAATTTTTGACCAGTGAAAAATAAACAAACGTTTAATTTGTCTAAGACTGAAAAAGTCTAATTTCATGCGAAATGCTAAAATTTGAACCAAATTTCTCCTTCCAAGGTGTTACTTTACAAAATTATACAGATACTCTAAACTTATACGCGCGTGAATCAAAAAATAACCTGGAACAATCATATTTTCGACATCACGAATGGAGCATTAAAGTTGTTGGGATACTTGAGTTGATTTAAAGCTCTCTTTTTATCTTCGGAACTTCTTATTATCTATAAATCATTTATATACGACCCAAGATGGAGTTCAATTCACACATTTAAGCTGGCCTTCTCATTTCAGTCTTGGGCTACTTTGACGACGTTCAGTATCGTGCAATTCGTTTAATCGGCGACTCAACTTTAAATTTGTCCTTAACTTCCCTTTGACATCGTCGTATAGTATGAGCTTTTTTTCCTTTCAGTCTTGGGCTACCTTGGCGGCGTTCAGTATCATGCAATTCGTTTAATCGGCGACCCAACTTTAAATTTGTCCTTAACTTCCCTTTGACATCGTCGTATAGTATGAGCTTTTTTTCCTTTCAGTCTTGGGCTACCTTGGCGGCGTTCAGTATCATGCAATTCGTTTAATCGGCGACCCAACTTGAAGTTTGTCCTTAACTTCCCTTTGACATCGTCGTATAGTATGAGCGCTTTCTCTGTTTTATAGATACGTTGTAGGTGTGAACACTATATCTCCCTATCTTATACACTTGTAGTGGCAAACAAGAGGAGCCGCAGATGTCCATATACCTACATAGTAGAAATACCTAGATGGTTTAATTCTATAAGGTAATTTAAGTGAATGAAAAAAAATTTCCATTTAGAAACACTATTTTTAGACAACTATAAACTGTCATATCGCAATATTTAGAAATTAATCAAATATTATTTTTTATCAACCAAACAGATAAAAATTTCTAATAAATCTCTAATCTCTCATAACTCTTAAATTATCTAAACTTTAAAAAAAATTTTATATAAAAATAAATTGTTAAAAATATTTCTAAAAAAGTCTAAAAGTCCATTTAATCAAATTCATTTATTGCGTGTGTCATTAAATTCACACCAATACAATATAACTCATATATATTTCATTCATATATACTAAAAAAATTTATTTGGCTCACTCTCTACTCTACAATTACTATATTATTGTATTCATAAGCTCTAACCATTTTCCTGAAAAAAAAACTTTAGAATTTATTATATGATCATTGCTAGTGATTACAAAAAAAAAAACAATAACAAAAAAAATAGAAATAAAAATTTCAATTTTTTGAATTGTAAAACTGTATACAAAAGCAAAAAAGGAAGGAAAATTCTGACTTTGAATAGGAAAATAGAAATGCGGAAAATTTATTCAAATTTTCTTTTATATTGTGTCAAGTATATATGTATATATATATATATATATGTATATTATATTACCTTCTTTCAACACCCGTAATTTCAACAAATTGTATTATACTTCTCCTTTACAATTTAGCATTTAGATGATATCCAGTATTTTGAAAATATTTCTTCACTTTATTTAAATGTTTCAAGGATTACAGAATGAATAAAATTTATTTGCTCTACATATCCTTCAACATTATAATATAATACTATATTGATATATACATTATGTTAATACACGTTATCTACACAATACAATTAACATCCAGTCAGTCAGTCAATAAATATGAGAGTGTGATTATATTATTATTCACCAATACTATCTCAAAATCTATTAGAAAAAGGGATGAAACACACATAAAAGTGATAACTTTACTACGCAAGGACCATTTGAAATTTTGAGGGTGTAAAAGAATAAAAAAAAAAATTGATTTTTATAAATGTATTAAGTGATATCAAGTATTAAATTCCCCCCACTATGAGAAGAAGAACTTTATAAAATAATTTAAGATTATTTTTGATATTAGCATCATTCCATTGCATGCATGTAAATTTTCAAGCAGGAGGAAAATAAAACTGTTTTTTGGTGGAAAAGGGATGTTGATGATAATTTAAAACAAAAAAAAAAACAAAATTATAATAACAAAAACAAAAAATAGAAATAACAATTTGTAAATTAATTCAATAAAACCTGAACAACGGTTGGTGGAAATTCAAGTGTAGAATCAATGGGGGTAAATTTGTTTTTGTTTTGTTATAGTTTTTTTTTTTTTTATTATTCCATTTACATAAGTATTGTGTTTTGTGAAGATTATTTTGTATCCGTGGTTAGAATGATTTAAATAAAAAAATAAATTTTTTTCTTAAGTTGAGGTAATAATTGATTTTTTTATTTTTGTTTTTGTGTATCGAGAATCGATTAATTTTGATTTTATTGTCAATTTTTTTTTATTTTGGTGTTTTTGTTAAAATTAAATTTTAGAATCAATGAAATTTTGTTAAATATTGTAGGAAAAAGATACATATATTTTATTAAATTTGGAGTTAAATGGTGACAAAGATATAGAAATATTATTAACTTTTGTGAATTAATTAAACACTTATTTCATTATGTAACAATGTAACGGTATTCATTATGAACTTTTGTTATAGTAATTTATTATTTGTTAGATGTGTGCACAGGTTTTAGTTAGAGGGAACTTATCTCGAATAGATACACTTTATGTAATGGTACACGCAATCGGATGTGGTTACCAGATGTAGTACTACGTGGATCAATGAAGAGCTTCACATGAGCCACGCGGCGACTACTACTACCATTAATTTGCTTGCAAAATCTATTATTACAATTATATAACTATAAATAATTGTTCAGTAATTGGTACGAAATTGCTTCTGTGTTCTGTTTGTTTATTAAACAAATATAATTTTTGATTTAATTAGTCACAAGCGAGATGTAAATTGTTTCGAAAATAAATATCGATATTTGTTAAATAAAAATAAACTAGTACTCAACCGCTCATCGAAATTTTCCGCTCATCTCAATTTCATTATAAGTTATTTTCCATCATTTAAATTTATTCTTGATACAATATAATTTTTTTATTGACTTAGCTTAGACAACACCCGTATTATACAATTCTTGCAATATATGTGAGTGACAGTACTTTGATAATTTTTTTTGTATTTTAAGGAGTAGCTATGTGTATGCTTATAAATGGGGTGAAATTTTAAATTGAAATTTCTAATTGAATTGATATTTAGTTTCGCTATGTCTCCTTTATAATATCATTAAAAATTTGTTGATAATTGGTTCAGATATTTGTACTGTACTTTTTTTAATTTGCAGATCAAATGTAATCATATTATTTAGTATTTTTAGATATTTGAGTGAAAGAAAATGTGATTTTTAGTTATTAAAAATATGATTTATATCGAAGTATTAAAATATCGATTTATTATACAATATCAATACGAATGAGAATGATAATTCTATAACATCGTTAAAATGTATGTGATTCAGAAATAAGTTTACAAGATTTTTATCTTATAATTATTTAATTACAGGGTATTGTCTAATATCTAAGTCTTCTATTTGAACATATATTTGTCGGCAAGGAACAAGTTTGTATTCTTAGAAAGAATATGAATATGAATTATTTGCTTGAAAGAGCCAATCGGAATTAACTCATAATCTTTGAGTAGTTCTACATTCCCTTCCATCACCCTACTAAATATGATATAGATTTGAGTCAATGACTAGAATGCTCCGTGAAGTAAATTCTATTTGTAGTTCTTTTGATCGACAACTAAGTGTTTTAACCGTAACAAGAACGATTACATGTTAATTTACGTACAACTGAGACTAACTAACAGTTGTCGTTCTGTTTAGCTTTGATACATACTAATTCGGCCTAACTTTTGCAAGTATATTTAATTAATGTGTATAGTTATTGACATGAGTATTAACTTATGACTTTTACTTTTCTACTAACAGCATGTATCTGGTTTAGTTTATTTCTAGTTTTTTCTAATCAAAAATGGCGGTATTTTACTTTACTAACGCTATTGAATGATAGCGAATGATAATCAAATTGAAGCAAGTCTTCGTCTAGTATTAGACGTCTGATGTGCTTGCTCTAAGCATTAATCTAACAGTATAATATGTCATTTCATTTTTCTAATTAAATACTCTGCTGAAGTATATACAATCAGAAGAGATACGAAGGTTTGTATGCATTTAATTTGTAATAGTACTTAATTTGTTTTTACCAATTTTTAATGTTACAAAAAAATAATAAGTGGTTTATAAGGTTTGAGGTTTGAAGTTTTCAAGTAAGTTGTTTTTTAACATAACTATTGTTGTAAATGGAAGGTTAAAACAATATAGCGTTTATCTGAAATGTATTGTCGGCTTCAATTCTACTATGATCTATGACATTTTGCTCAAACGAGTTTATCTATTATCCGTGATTGATATCCAAGAATGAGAACAATAAGGTTGAATGAGAACAATAATGTTTGACTAATCCCTTATATATTATTTGAATATTTTGAAAATCAAACACACTATTTGGCTGCCCAAAAGAATATTTTTTAATTAAAATTCAAATATTTGCTAATATCAATAACAATATGCGAAAGAATGATTTTGTACTCAGTAGAAGGAAATACAAAATTGAAACGAAAATACTAGCCGATCGATATAGTGTAATGGTTATGTCATCTAACTACTATAATCAGAAGATCCCAAGTTCGAACTGCCCGAGAAGATCCCGAGTCCGAGTCCAAGTTCGAACTCAAAAGATCCCGAGTTCAGGGCATGGATGTTGTAAACCGTTTTTTCAATTATTTTTTGGAATTAATTAATGGAATACAATTTGGTTTAAAATAAAATGGAACTGGGCTATTATGAAGATGAACTTACTTTATATAGATTTAGTTTATCTACAGATGATAGATGAAGTTTATCTGTAATAGATGTAGTTTTCCACATTTAAAATGAACTATATATAATATTATAAATTATAAAATAAATACCTATTATATGAATTGTTTCTGTGTAAAAAGTAGTTAGAATGTTCATTCCATATAAACTTGGATTTATAAAAAAAAATCATAGAGACAAATTTGATATTTAAATAAATGTGTGTAGTATAGTTGAGACACTCTTTTCAAAAACAAAAGAACTAATTATAGTGTAATATGTGGTGACTTAACTTCGCAAAAGCAGTTATATATATGTATAACTGTAAGTTATATATAGCAGAAATATATATGTATAATGTGCCAGTTTATGGGATACTATTATCAAATAGATAATATTAAAAATAGAGTGGTAAGTTTTAGTCTATCTGATACTATTCTATATTGTGACAATTCGAATTCCTATAACTAACATACTCTTACAATTCTCCAAAATTTACTTTTCTATCCTTGTAAGTGGTAATAATAAACTTCAGTTGAAAATATGAAATATTGAACACATACAGTTTCAATTCCATTAAAAAGTAATCAATTCAATTCGATAATTGCTTTTATTAATTGCTAGCTTTAAGTACTAAATTAAATTAGAAACAAAAAAACAACGTTCTCTAATGACTCAATCAAGTTGTCTGTATATAATTTTGTTTTATTAAATTATTTCTTTTTTTAGAAATCAATTTGTGTTTGTTTTTTTTTTTTTTGTTTTAAGTTTGTTTTTTTGGTTGATTAGTTTTTAATTAAATCAATACGAAACTCACGCAGATCAAATCATTAACATGAAAGAACAAACTTTCCTCGTTTTATCGTTTTTTTTTATTTGTATTCTTTTGTTTCAATTCCTTTTAAAAATTATTATTGTAAATCTAAATATGGCTGTTATGTATTATTTCATTTATTTCGAATTAAGTTATAAAGGAAGAATGTCAATAATAGGATATTTTTGTATATTGTGTATTGTGATATTGAATTTGTATATGAGTTAGGCACAGAGAATTGATAATTGGTTGGACAAAAGAGTTTTAAACTTTTGATAATTTATAAAAAGATTAGTAAATTATTATTAAATTAAATAATTTAATTTTGAACACCGTTAATCCAATTTTATATGCGCATATGCTTGCAAAAATGTATTTCTTATATAACATTAAAAATATTTGTGTATTAATAGAGAACCTTAAATAACAAGAAAAAGTAAATACAATTACAAGACTATATGCGATAAACACTGTAATTGATGCAGAGTCTAAGAGTTTAAGAGACTACGTGTCTCATCGTAGCCAGATACCTAATCTTGCTTATTAATATCATTTTTGAAAATCTCAGTTTCTGGATGAATTAGAAATTTTCGCTGGTACCTATACGAAAATGTGTTCATACTACAACAAACACGCAACTTGAACTGCAATACGTAGTACCAGAAATGCGTTCAAATGATTTTTGCATTGCATCGATGCTAATTTAACAATACAGAGTATTAAATGTTTAGATGCGATAATAATTTTACAAAAGTAACAATACACTGTTAGATAGCTGACATAACTAGGTCATAATTGAGATCCCTAAAAATCAATTTCATTCGTAAAATTAATCTGGATTA